>JAWZYV010012583.1:0-160512 GCA_038373885.1 Cheiracanthium punctorium | reverse complement strand
TGCACTTAGATTCATCAGTAATAATGGTGATAAGTTGTTCAAAATGATATTTTTAAGGTTTAAAAATAAGTTGTTAAAACACAAAACCTCTATTTTAGAAACAAATTAAAAATGCAGTCTATAATTAAAGTTTAATTAATAATTTTTAATGATAAAACAATAAGATGTCTATTAGATTGCTATTAAAACTTATTGTTGATACTTATAAGGATAATTTTAAGAGATATCGGAACATATTCTATCTGTAGTATTTGGAATTTTAAATTATTCCTTAAAAAAAAAAAAAAAAAAAAAAAAAAAACTGGTTTTTTTGAGAAAAAAACCATTTGGTTTAAACCATGATTTAAACCGCGGTTTAAACCAGTCGGTTTAAACCATGCCAACCCTGTTTGACTTATTTGTAAAGTCTATTTATTAAACAAAAAGTAAAGAGCAAAAAAGATGCTATATGTTTGACATAATTAATAAAAATTGCAAGTTTTACTCCCTTGACCAAATTTCAAAAAAGAACCTATTTACAAAAAACAGTATAACATGGTTAGTAGGATGGTTAATACGGAGTATGTCTCCCGGACGATGCAATACAGGCCTGACAACGCCTAGGCATGCTGAATATCAAATGATCAATCTGATCTTGGGGAATATTACACCACTCATCAAGCAATGCACTCCGAAGTTCCGGTAGACAGGTGGGAGGGGGTTGACGGGCTGCATGACGGGCTATTGGATTCAAGTCCTTTCAGTATGCTAGCCAATGCATACGGGTGATATCCTCCGATTGAAGGCATTCGTCTACAATGTTTGCACGGTGAGGACAGGCGTTGTCATCCATAAACACAAATTCAGCACCCATGGCGCCCCAAAACAAACGTACATGTTGTTCCAGAATGACATCCCGATAGATGTGGCCTGCCATCGTTACACTCTGAACATGCAGGTCAGTTCTGGAACCAACAATAATTCCTCCCCAAACGAGCCATCCTGCACCACCGTAACGGTGTCTTTCAATGGTGTTCTCTTGGTGGTAACGGGTACCTGGCGCTCTCCAGATGAATGTCCGGCAAGAATCAGACTCCAAACTAAACCTGGACTCGTCGGAAAACATCACACAAGACCACTGTTGCGGTGTCCACAATGCATGCTCTCTACTCCAGGTTAATCGCAGGCGACAGTGAGTTGCGGTAAGTGGAACACATCTGACAGGCCTACGAGCATATAGACCAATATGCCCTAAGCGTCTGTACACGGTCTGCCTTGAAACTGTCGTACCGGTAGCTGAAGAGAGCTGGTGAGACAGGTCTCATGCTGTACTCTGTTTCTTTTGGCAGTAACTGACAAATAGCGGTCCTCATTCGGCATTGTAACTCGGGGGCGACCTGTGCTGTAACGTCTACTCACATTACCATCATCTTGGAATCGTTGCCAAAGCCTGGAGATGACACTCTGGGCGATTCCAAGTTCCTCGGATACTTCCAGCTGGGTACGTCCACATTCCAGTCGTCCGATAATTCTGCCACGTAAAACATCATCCAAATGCCTCCTTTGTGCCATAACTATGCGGTTTTTGCACTGAAAGGCTTTCACAGCGCTTGTGAACAATTTTACTTCTTTGCCACCATTCCTTATATACCCCTCTCTTACACTCTCATCATTGTGACGTACCATCCACGCCATCTGGTGGTTTCCTGTAATTTGCATATTCTTCAAGATGTGTGTGATCATTCCACAGGTGAAATTTTTATTTTAGAGATCAATTTCTGTGTGATTCTGAATTATCCTTAATTTATGGACATGAGTGTAAATTAAGAATCTCTTACTCGATTTTTTTTTACATACCTGATTGGGCTTGTTGTAAAAAGAAATACATGCCCGCCTGAAAATTTTGCATTCCCCGGGCATGTGGGGCAATAGATTTTTCCGGCCCTGAAAGAGGTGGAAGAACTAAAGAAGGTGGTTTTACAATAGATATTGAATTATAAACTGCTGAAGTAGCTAATGTAGCATACTTGTTGCCAAAATAGTAGCATCTTTTCTATAGCTCAAAAATGTATTATTGACATCGCAGCATTAATTCTTTCAGATCCAATTCAGTAATTTCTCTTTGATTTAAATAATTTTTCTTTTGATAATAGTTGAATTTGTATTTAAATGAAAAATAGCAATTAAAAAATTTTAGTGGAAAATGAGTTTTTCTTTACAAGGCACAAATTAGGACATCCGTCCTGTATGATATAGTATTGGTAATTTTTGTGTCCTCACTTGTGGACACTGGGTCTGAAAAGTTTTTTAAAGAAGGAAGAGCGGGAAGTACGCATTATGAAGTAATCAACTTTATTTTCCTTTTTACTTACTCATTAAATTTGTTCTCTATCACATACTCATACTTCTGATTCATTATAAATGGATTGTAATGGTAATGAGGGGGGGGGGGGGGACTGTTGCATGTTTTCGTGGAAATGCATGTGTATAATGATTATGCTATTAGTTCGGAACGCTGGGTATATTCTCGGCATGTACAGGGTTGCCAGCGGTGAAGAAAAACTGGAAATGTCGAATAAGGAAAGATTATCTAAACAGAAGTCGAGGTGAAATTGCGAATTTCGTGTATAAACCCTGAAAAATCTTGAAATGTGACATGGAAAAGTATCTGAAGTCTGCATTTATAAATTTAAATTTGCAGTGTCAGGAAAAAAAATTAAATGATTTGACATAGGTGCAAAAAAGTGGCAGATATAATAGTTTTTTGGGGGATGGCCTAGAGTTTTTTAAAGAAAAAGCTTATACAACTTAATACAGCTTATACAATAAAAACTTATACTGTACCTTTTCCCAAGTCAGGAAGTCAAAGCTACTTTTTCAAAACTGTTTGAAACATATTGAAACCAGAATTATATAAAATTTTTCTGAGTGGAACAGGCAAAAGCAAAGGTTTCAATGCAAGTGCAGGATAGCAAGAAAAGTTTAATGCAAGGCAGATTGTGTTCCAAACTCTGCACAGACAGACAAAAGATTATTAGGCGTTGAATGGATAATGAACTTTAGTGGATTTTCTTTCATAAAAGCTGAAACTTTTTTCCCAAAGATTACAACAATAATTATGTGGAGAGAGTGGATGATTGGGCCTTTTTTTTATTTACCGCTAAAGGGATTACTTTTTCTAATGCATTTGTAGTAAATTAATAGAACTAGGCTTTCAGAATAGTTCTTAATCATTAACTTATATCCTAGTGAATTTTCATTAAAGCATTTACTAATTATAAAGAGGGAATTTTGGAAGAAATCTGCATTTGCGGTGAAATATTATGCCTGAAAGTTTTTCTGCACCTTCCAAGGTTCAGTATGTAATATTTAAGATATTTAAACACATTACATACCAGACTTACTGTTGATTATATCCTTTTTTTTTTTTTTTTTTTTTTAAATAATCATTAACACACAAGATTTTTTTTTCTTAAATTACTTCCATTCTTTAATTTAAAAAAAATTTTTTTTTTCCAAAATGCTACACGAGCTTTTTGCCATATTTCATATTAAAAAAGTCTTGGACAAAAATAAAGTGTATAGATACTGATGCATTAAAACTAGACTAGAGCTATCAAGTAGTGTATGCAGAATTTAATGTTCATAAGTACAATTGTTATAATTTACAATAATTTTAAACTTAAAAATTACATAATAAATAAATCAAAAGCTGCAAAATCTAGAGCAAGCAGGTTCAAAATTGATGCCTTTTGAAATAAAAATTTCACCATAAGCTTTGGTCTGCTTTAAAGAGATAACCTGAAATTTCTTGAGCATCAGCAAACAGAAGAATTTTTGAGAAACCTACAGTAAAAAAAAAAAAAAAAAAATCTAAATGATGAGAAAAATATTTAAAAAAAAAATATGAACACAAAATCATACACAAATCGTTTCAATATTTTCCAGTTATTTAGCCGTATATGTTCAAAATACATCAGCAAAGAGCAACAAGAGTCGTAAATAAATCTAAGCAATATTAAAATTATTAGAATTTTGGCAGACTTAAGAAATTGTACAACTGATTGCAAAAACATTTCGCACACATGCTAATATATATATATATTAAGCAAAAAAGTATTTGTCATAAAAAAGTATGTCATTTAAGTATTTGTCATATTGATATAAAATACTATTATTATTATTATTTTAATACTAAATGATTACCTCTAACTTTCTATTTTTTTCAGAAAGGTAAGAAAAACTAATAACACTTTTTTCAGTAAACAAATGCTTTAAATGGTCTAGCATCTTGATTATTCTCCCCTGCAATCTTTCTTGGGACGCTGGAATATACTGAAATATAAATTAAAAAATTTTAAAACAGAATTTCTCAATACACATTAAGTGCTGCCTCAGATAAGATGGATATGACATGGTGGGAAAGTTGTGATCATTTTTATGCAAGATGCTAATAATATGCTGGAAGACGCTTCCACAAAACAGTGAAAGTATGAGACAGGTGAGCATGAATGCTAATTCTTAAGATGAAATATGGCTCATGCATTGGTACAACCTAAGTAATTCTTGCAACACGGATTCATATAGCCTGAAAAATGTCTACCGGGTTATGGGGAGGACCTAATGAGAAACAAATCAGGATAATTTCAGTGACATTTTTTGGAATACTTAGCCCCCTTTTTTTTTTTTAAATATAAAGCAAGACAAAAAAAAGTTTTGTGCACTGGTTAAAACTTCATTATTATTGTTATTTTTAACAAAAGCCATTAATTTACAAAAATGTTACAATCATACTATGTGCACACAAACTTCCTTTTACGCATATCTAAATATTTAAAAATTCACTAAATAAATGGGAATAATTGATTTTAAGTGTAGTAATATGTACATAATTATTTGACATTTCACTCTGTTATAAAATATATATCTAATTTAAAAAAGGTATAGTGAGACCTCCATAAGATGCACACCTGTGGTTCCCTCAAAAAGTGCCCAAGTTATGGGGTGTCCAACTTGAGAGGTCCCACAGTATTATGAAAATATCTATGAAAATATTTTGTTTACAGATTAATAACTAAAAAACTAACTTTTTTAATAACTTTTTGAGTGTGCAGCACTCAAAGTTAATTTCACATTTGGGGAGGGAAGGGGGGAGATATATGATTTATTGCATATTTTGCACTCATCACATTTGACAGAAACGAACTTGTGAAATAAGTTGGCAGTTAATTTAAGTAATACTTTCAGACTAAATCCTAAAACAGAATACAAAATACCGCTAAACTTTGCATGCATTTAAGAGACCAAGACCAGCTTTTGACTTTATACAGCTATACTCAAGAAGGAAGGTAAATTATCAAATTTACCTTCTCCTAATTATCAAATTACTTTTCCATTGTGAAGATGATTTATCTAACAGATATTGAGGAAGAGGCAATTTTTAGAAAATCAAATAGTTCCCAAGAAATTGACTTTTTGAAGGATACAGTTTTTTTTTTCTTTTTTTTCTAAAAGTAGACATTATTCATCCTGTTACAGTTCTATATAGCTTGAATACCTCAGCAAAATGAACTTTTCCAAATTTCTCATTTTCTAAATTAGTTCCCCCACCATCAATCCTTTTTTTAAATCATTGTGTTGATTCATAAAATGTTTGTGATTTTATACAGTGATAAGATATTTTAAACAGAGAACTACAGCAATGGTTTTATAATGAATAAAAGTATTTTTCCTGTTAAATTAAAAACTTGTTATTGACACACTTAATACAATGTAAATAGCTGGTTTATTTCATTATTATTCTGTATAACTTAAAAAAAAATCAACATGCTGAAAATTTCAGTTTTTATGTAAACAAGTTTCCTCTTTTCATAATTACACTGTAATAGTTTTTAAATAAATAAAAGCTTGTGAATCTTTACAATTAAGATTGAATAAAATATTTAGTAAATGGAGAAATAACATGCATAGCATAAGAAATTGAAAATTTGTACAAAGCATACTCAGAATTTTAATACATTTTTATACATTTATACAATTTCAACAATACCTGTTGTAAACAAGCAGTGTAAAATTACCTGTAAATCTTTAAGTGGTTTATCAGTTAATGAGACATCAGGAACTAAGGTGTCACAAACTTCTTGTTCAAAAGTGACATCCATTGTTTCAGTATCAGGATTAAAATTATCTGCATCATGCTTCATACAAAAAGTAAAAATATATAAAATATTAATTAATGAATTTTTTTTTTATTTTAAAATATTAATAATTAAATTCGATTAAGGTAAGAAGAAAATGAAATGCAAATCATATATTCATTTTTAGTTGCTTCTAATGACACAATATATGAGCCACAGAAGCCCAGTTGTTATTTTTAACAAAAGCCATTAACTTACAAAAATGTTACAATCATACTATGTGCACACAAACTTTCTTTTACGCAAAAGCTGGCAGCTGGTTGAAAGCTCCAGAAGAGGTTTCAGCCTCATATCCAGAAGGTTGTGAGTTGAATCCTGGAACCAACCAAAGACTGTTGTGCTCGCTAATGGCAACTAGAGCAATATATCTAGGGTTAAATATATCATGGTACGATACCTGTGGGGGTGGCAAAACTAAGCTTTGTGGTGTGTATTCTGCTTGGCATTTGCTTCAAAATTAAGAAGCCCCACTAATGATTGATAATGCTACTATCTATCAGCTCCTGAATGAGACAGAAATGAACTTTCCTGGAGTTTGTGGTAGAAATCAACACCCTTGGCAAGTACTGCCACTATCAATCAAATCTGTATTTGGGGGTGCTACAAAATGCTGCAAAAGCAGAAATGCATAAGCCCCCCATAATCCATGAAAACAAGACCGGCAAATGACACAATAACATAGCAAGCGAAATGGAATACAAAAAAAATTGATCACTGAAGTGCTATCTTACTCATTTATGATATGTTTCATTATATCCATGAAATATTCACCTTATATCTTTAAAATGTTATTAACAGCAACAAAAATATAATGAAGTATGATTTTGTCATCACATTATTAAATATCAAACAAGTGCAATAGCTTATTAATAACTTGATCAGTTTTTCAATTTATGCACACAATACCTATCCATATCCCTTAGAATGATGACATCAGACAGTGCATGTTATTATGATTTTCAACAAAAGATTTTAAACTTTAGTTTTATAGATAAGTATAGGGTTCACAATCTTTTAAAAATAAAGTTTTGTGAGTTTTTTGATGATCGTTCAAGAATTTCTAGGTTATTGCAGAAATCAACACTATTAAGTGATTACTTGCTATTTCAATATTACACACGTGCCTCACTCTAAGCTAATTACATTGCTATAGCATGATAGAAATCAAAACATTGAATATTCATATTACATATTCCATATTCAATTCAGTTTATAAAATATCAAGAATTGTGTGGGTGAAATGAGTTTTTCAGAGCCATCTTGCAGATTCACAATTCAGGAGAAATTTCTGATAATGTAAGTACACACAGTTGTTCGTAAACAATTCAATATTCTTCATTACTAATACAAATGACACTTACCAATCATATGTATAAACCACAAAATATTTTACGTTTTAGATTGATTAAATAAAAATACCTAAACTTATAATAACAGGGTGTCCACCAATGTCAGGAGGCAAAAATAGTATCATTAGTAGCCTCAAGGACAAAAAAGTCACCAGTTTAGTAGCCATTTTTTAAATTTTAGTTGCCAAAATAGTAGCATTTTTGCATGATTTTGTAGTTATGAAATAAACATACGTCATTTAGCTTCGTTTAAGAAGGAATGAATAAAATGATAAGTTAAAAAACTTCATGCGTTATATAACAGAGCATATAGTACATTTGTTTTTATAGCACAATTAAAAAAAAAAAAGATTAGAATGTTTGATGAATGATTGATTGTAGCTTTGAAAAAAGGGAGTTGACAAAACCAAAACAAGGTGTCCGCCAAATTTGTTAGTAAAAATTCAAGCACATGTCAAGGCTCATCTCTAAATTTTTCAAGGACCCTCGTATAAAAAATTATCACCATATTTTTCAAAAACCCTCACCCCTAGCCAATGGCGGCTCGTGGGTTATTTAAAAGGAGGTTCACAAAACAAATTTCGAAAATTAAATAGGCAGATATGACACACCTTACAAATTAAAATAGATTTGTGTTTCCAGTAGTTAAAAGAAAACAATGCACGCAACTGAAAGAAAGCAACTCATCTTTGGTCTTGCATTTTGTCACAGATAAGTTTTAGCAAAGGTGCTGTGTTGATTTATTTTATTTCAATTTTTTTTTTCAAAGGATACTATTGAAAAATGCCATTGCTTTAGCTCCGAAATACATCTTTTACTCCCATCCAGGCATGAAAGTTAATTGTATTTTAATGAGATAGTTTTGCATCACATGCAAAGTTCAGGCTGTTCTGCCAATTTGCACTTTTATGCCTGCTCCCATCTTAATTATTTACACTAGTTTGTAAAAAATTGTCGTGAAAAATTATAGAAATAAATAAAATATTAAGAAAATGAAATAAAAATTAATTAACTAACCGACCATAACAAACCAAGATAAAATACGGAAGCAATACCGTAAAAAAACGGCCCTGTGTGCACAATGAAATTGTGCAAACGGAATGATTTCATCAGTGCCGTAGTTCTTCCTAGCTGTCTCGGCTTCTGATCCCAGAGAGCGGTTCAGAGGGAAATTTTTCCGTTCGCACGTGCGATTGATTAAGACTGTGCTGTAGTAACCTACACTACAGTGCGTTAGCTATAATATGCATATTTAATGATAGTGGGTAAACGGGGGCGAGAATGGAACTCACGTTTTAAATTCACATAAATCTAGAAGTGTGCTTAATATTTGTTTCAAATTTAATTTGTTAATGTGTATATTCTTTAGTTTTTCCTTTGGGAGTTCACATGCTCATATGCTCAAATGGAGGAGCCACCACTACCCCTAGCTAAGAAAAATAGTCATCCTTTCAGGCAGAAAAAGAAGATGTGTGTGTTTCAAACTTTATTATACATATTTAAGTTGACATATAAAGTCGCAATGTCTGTTTTTGGTGAGAAAACACTACATGATATCTCCACAGATAAAAACCCACTTGCTATATGAACAAAAAGCTAAAATTCATGGTTTGAAAGTAATTTTTTTTTTTTTCCCAATAAGGCGGGCACTGGCCACAAGCCTTTGCTACTACTAAAGCCCAAACCACAGGCCATTTTATTATGGGGGCACCCCAAGGGCGGTTCTAGAGTTGCAGTCTGGGAGGGGTAATGATATTTTATAATTTTAAATAAACTCAGTTTCTCAGAGAAGGATTGACTACTGGGGGGAGGGGTGCACAATGGAAAGGGGACCCTTCTGACTGCACAATACACTTCATATATGTAAACTAGCTGAAGCAGCCATTCTTCGCACGGAATGGATATTGTCAAAACCAACAAATACAAATGAAAATAATCCCGCAGTGGTCTGGCCGCTGAACTCCGTTCCCATAAGAACACAAGAACACGGCAAGTGAAGCAGCATCAGACTTGCCAGTGTTTCAGAGGGTCATCTCCCTCTCGGCTCGTTTTTCTGTGGAACCGTGTACGCTAATGGGAGCGGGTGCATGGAAAATCCGTCGTGGCTCCAATGTCCTCCAAGTTGTTAAATGCTACCTCTGGGGGTGCCGATTTCAGGTGGTGGTTGGGCCCTCGTCTAGAATCGGTTCAAAATTAGGGACCAACAAGTAGAAGACCAACCCCCTCGGGGGCAATGACACCCCTCTTTCCATATGTATAGTGTCGTCTATCCATGGACACGACAACAAACCCAACAAATGGAAATAAGTAAATAAATATCAAACAAATTTTGGCTATATATTTAATCGCCTACAAAAACTGTTTTAGAATATTCTTAAGGCATAGTCTAACTATACTTGATTTTTTTTAAATACTGCTTGGAATGTGCATCCTATTCCCCGCGTGTTTGTCCTCTTGTTCTTCAAAATTGAAATCTATGTTAAAATCACCTAATCCCCGCCACGCATATTCTAACTACTTCACCTTTATTTACTCGAATATAGACACCAATATTCCCATTAAATAAACAATAGGGTTAGGCAATTTTTTGACAAAGATGGTTGTGTTTTGTTGTATTGTGGGATTACCGCCGATTAGCAACACGTGGGCTCTAGGCCGAATGACGGGGTGCCCTCCGTTCTAAGGGGTCCTAACCTGTATTTAAGCTAAGTTCCGGAGAAAACCACGGAAAATTTTGAACGGTTAAGTCGGCGGACGCGACCTGGTTTTGAACCAGGCATCTTCCGTCTCCCAGCGCAGCGCGTTATGCGTTTGGCCACTGGTGGGTCACTCGACAAAGATGGTCTTATTTCTTTTATGCCAACTTTCGTGATACATCATCAAAAATAGCAAACCTTGGGATTTTTCTTGTTTAATCTGGCAACACTTCAAACTTGATTTGCCCTTTCACCAGGTAGACAAAAATATTTGTCCTGAAATTAACAGCTCCCAAGAGCTAAATATTACGTAAAAAAAAACATTTTTTGTGAAGTTACCCTTTATAATGGTCGATTTTTTATTTTTTTGAATTTGTGTAGTTACATTTTAATGCAAGATTTTTATGGCTATCTTCATATTCCTTCGATTTATGAAGACAAATATGAAAATAACGTTTTAGCCCCTCACAACAGTTTGAATTCTAACTCTAAAAAAACTCTGAAAATGACTGTTATGCATTCGTGTTAGCTACATTTTAAAGCAAAAATTTTGTGGCTATCTCTTTTTCCCTTTGAGATATGATGGAAAATTTGTAAACAACATTTGGACCCCCTTATCCCCGTTATGATGCGAATTCTAAAAAAAAACCTGAAAATAATTTTAAGGCATTTGTGTTCACTACATTTTGCTCCTATCTCTTTTTACTTCTGAGATATAAAAGGAAATGTGAAAAGAACGTCAAAAAACATTTTGGCCCCTTAGACCCACTTGGGTGCGAATTCTAAAACACCCTGAAACTGATTTTTAGGCATCCTTTTTTGCTACATTCTAAAGGAAGAATTTTATGACTATCTTTATTTCCCTTAGAGGTATGATGGCAAATTCGAAAATAACATTTTGGACCCTTATCCTCCTTTTCATGCGTATTCTAAAGAACCCAGAAAACGAATTTTAAGCATTTGTATTCCCTATACCTTTAAGCAAGAATTTTAAAGCTATTTCTATTTTTCCTCTCCTGTATCAAGAGAAATGTGAAAATAACGTTTCGGGCCCTTACGCCCGTTTGGGTGAGAATTCTCAAAAACCCTGAAAACAGCTTTTAGGTATCCGTATATGTTAGTTATATTTTAAAGCAAGATTTTTACGGTTGTCTCTTTTTTCCTGTGAGATAGGAAGGGAAACGTGAAAAGAACGTTTCGGCCCCTACGCCCGTTTGGGTGCGAATTCTAAAAAACCCTGAAAACAGCTTTTAGGTTTTTGTGTTTTAAAGCAAGAATTGTATGGCTATCTCTTTTTAACACTGTGTTATGAAGGGAAACGTGAAAAAAAAAAAAAAAAAAAAAACGTCTTGGGCCGCCATCCCCGTCTGGGTTCGAATTTCTTAAATGACGCCGGGCACAAAAGCTACAAGCTCCTAAAATTTAATGTCTGTACCTCCGGAATATTTGGCTGGGCGATCAGTCAGTCAGGACATCTTCCTGACTGACTTTATATATGAGGATAAAATGTTTAATTAATCATCCAATGTGAAATAAATGT
The DNA here is from genome assembly GCA_038373885.1 of Cheiracanthium punctorium. Lineage (NCBI taxonomy): Eukaryota > Metazoa > Arthropoda > Arachnida > Araneae > Cheiracanthiidae > Cheiracanthium > Cheiracanthium punctorium. The sequence goes on along the minus strand of JAWZYV010012583.1, from coordinate 148,751 downwards.
TTAATTAATCATATAATTAATTAAGTATGTAAATACCGAAAATAATAACCTTGCATCTTTGCCCCCCATCGATCAAAATTGTTATATTTGAAGAGTTCCTATGTTTACCATGTAGATAGTTTTATTTGTTTATTTCACCCCAGTGAATTCTCTATGCAGAATTATTTTTCACTTTCGTTTCCAAAATCCTGGGAGGGGTAATTACCCCCATTACCGCCCCCCCCCCCCCGTAAAACCGCCAATGGGGCACCCAATGGGCAGTCAGAGTTGCACCTATGAAGGGGCGAATAATTTAACACCCAAGCCGGGAATTGAACCTGGACTAAAGGCATGATAGAATGGCTTTTAAGCCACTACACTACCTGGGCGGCTTTGAAAGTAGTTAAAAGTACAGTTCTTTTGCATGTTAAACCCTCAAATAAAAGTGATTTCAAATAAAAATTTAACACCAATTTTGAACAAAATATAATTTTGCTTTAGTAAGTTGCTAGTAAGTAGGTAATAAAGCTGGGGTTGTAAAAAAAGAAGTATAAACAAGATAAGAGTAATACAAAAACATCGGGTATACATCTATCTGCCAACAAGTGTGTTTTAGAAGATTCCCCAAGCAAGCTTTTCTGGTCTGGTTTTAGCTGATCTGCGCCTCTTCTGGAATTACTGCTCATGGAAAGTTCAAATATGGGAAGAAAAAAAAAACAGCATGGGAGTAGCAATTTTATATTTTTCATGATACAACATGTGATTGTTATTTTTCATTTTTTAACTGTGTACATGAAAATAACAGTTTTCATGAATCTCATGAAATTATCAAATATTATTTTAATCAACACATACACAGTAAATACTTCAAATGTGTCTAAGGAGCAGTCAGCTTTTTTATCATTTCCTTTTGCAGAAAATTAATAATAAAAATCTGAAATCATTATTTTTTCCAACAAATTTCAAAATTTACTCACATAGTAAAGGAAATAAAGGAAGAAAAAAACAATCTTATATACAAGAATTTCAACAAATATAAGTATCCTTTTCCTTGGGGGAGAGGGGTGTAACTGATATAATTAACTTTTGAAGATTCATACTTGTCAACTTTTGAAATTCCCAAGGTGCAAAATAATATGCAAACAACATATTGAACTATTGGTAGCTCAATATACAACTATTTAGCAGAAATCATTTCTCATGAGTTCTGCTAAATAATGCGCGAATGAAATTTTAAATAAATTTTACTAAATAGCATATGAACAGTATTTTAATGTTTTTCATTAAATAAACTCTTAGGTTTTATCCATTTGCATAGTTGAAACAGCATAAAATATTAAAATTAACGTAACAAAATTAATACATATTTCTTAAAAACAAAATAATCTGAATAATAAATGTCCTGAATATAACGGTGTCGGGTTCGACTCATTGCTCTTGGTGCATATGGCGGCCATGTTGAAATTTTGATAAAAACATTTTTATCTCTAATTAAAAGGAAAAACTTTTTGTACAGTTCGAAAGTTCTCTAGAAAATGAACCTTTTTCAAAGTTGCAGGTAATTTCAACTCAAAATATCTAGCGAGATATCACGCCTTGAAAAAGTAAACACAAGCGAAGCAAAGATTGATGAACAAGATCCACGAGAGGTGGCGACATCTATGAATTATATTGTTAACTCCATCGCAAAGCGGTGCATGTGGAATCATTCCTTGAATCTTTGAAAAAAAAAATCACGGAACATAATCCCTGGCGTAGATCGATTAGATGACATCATATACTGGCGAAAATACTCCTTTTGCATGACAAGCAATGCAATGTAAAAAAGCAATTGGGAACAATTTTTAATTATGAGATTGTTTTTAATTAGATTCTGTTAATTATTTCATTAATTAGAAAATGTTCCCAATTGTGTTTCAAATTTTGGGACGTGCCCTCAATTTTACGTTCAAAAATATGGATCCTTAATTTAACTGAAAAATTTGACAGATTTTGGGCAAATTTATTGAGAATGTGTAAAATTTTGTTTGCACAACACTTAAACACCTATTTGTAGGAATTCTTTTTTAGAAATTGGCAACACTCTGAGATGAGAAAAACATATTTGTTGTTGTTTGTGAAAGTCATGATTTTTTTTCATTGATCTCAGCTGAGTGTTTTTAAACGTTAACAGCATGCCATTTGTGAAATCCTATTTTAAAAGTGCTTGAGTGTTTTAGATTGTTTTGGTGACAGCGTTTGCTTAATTTTGAATTTGTTTAAACGGATACATTTTGATTTCAACATAGTTGGATCATAACTCTTACTTAGATTGTTTTGGAACATTTGTTTTATTTTTGTCATAAATCCATAAGCATTTGTTTAATTTTGAAGTGTTTATTTGAGTGTTTTAGATTGTTTTTGGTGACATATGTTTTTGTCATAAGCATTTGTTTAATTTTGAATTCGTTTAACCGGATGGATTTTGATTTCAACACTGTTAGATATCATAACTTTTATTTAGGTTACTTTGGAGTCGTTTATTTTGTTTTTGTCACAAATCTATAATTACTAGCTGGCGGATGACCTGCAGGTTGCAAATTTTGGCTGTGAAGAAGGTGTGTGCCATAAGTTGCACAAGCCAATAGCAAAGTGGCCATCGACAGCCAAAACTGGTCGCCGAAGGCGGCTAGTCTACTTATATAATATGCTAATGTATGCGGTACCAGAGTCAACAATATTTCTACCCTGCGAATTGCAACAACATTAGAAGTAAACATTAGCGTGATAACAATAACAGATGTGCAAAAATTCCAATTAATAGTTCAATGGCATCAAATGGAGGAAGCATATACGTTACTGGTTATTTTTATTTACGTATGCCACGTAGTAGCTAGATTACAAAATAACAATAATGCATACGCGAAAATGCAAAATCTGTCAGATCTTTTCGCAGGTTTCAAATATTGAATACACAGTACTTGGCATGTTTATCATACATCAAAAAAAGAAAAAGTCGCCATGCAGTGAGCTAAAGCACATTTTAGCCCCATTTCCTGTTTCTTTTATATTATTGAAATAGAGGATATGTATTAAACAATGCAACCATACTATAAAAACACCAGGTTGCTGACTTTGGCGGTGCTTACATATTAACCGGCAGTTCACCAAGAAGAGCAATTTTTCACCAAGATAAATGCCGGGCACATGGAATTATTTATGGTTTAGAATACGATTGGCAACAGTTTGCCACCACATTTGACAAAAAAATAGTCTGGCAGGAATGAATGCTGCGATAATATGTAAGTACCACTTTGGCACATTAATGCTAGTGTAATTAAACAAAAAATAGAAAAGTGCCAACTAAACTCTAATTTAAGAAAGCCTGCAGCTACGTCAATTAAGTACTTCTGTAGGAATTTGTGCAACATACAGTATTTTTATAATCATTTTATGAATCTCCAATCAAGTATTTTCATACATTTTGCAATGTCAGTACTTAACATCGAGATTGAATAAATTTTCAGTCGAAACGATAATATCTTGTTATAAGTATCATTTTATGTGTGTTTTTTCACAAAGTTTATTTATTTCATATGCCTAGTTGTTTGCTTTCACAAATATAGATACATATATATATATTCCCCTATCAAAACATCACTTGTTTTAATTTCATTATTATTTCTATTATTTTTTATCATTTTCATTCATATTTGAATCTGTCATTTTCAATGAAATTTTTTTTTACTATTTTACATTTTTAAAAGTGATTAAAAAATAATTTATAATTAAAATAAGGATAAATTTTTTTCTGTTATGGTATTGGAGGTTCGAATAAAAATATACTAAAGGGAAAATACTCAGTTCTCAAGACGGATGGAAAAAGATTGAAATTGGGATGCTGGTGCATACTCAACAAAATGTTTCCTACCCAGAATTTCAATGAACAAACAGCTGATTTAATCAATTCTTTGTAGTGGAGTGGGGGAGAGAGCTCACAATTAAGTAATCAAGATAAACCAGGGTTGTCAGATTTGCTGCCTGGGTAGCTCCCCATTTTCCCCACCGGGGCGGGTTTTTTGGGTAAAATGAGTTCTTTTTAAGACAAAACTTTGATTTGCATCATTTTAAAAGAAATATCTGAATAATAATTTAATTTATTGTAGAAGCATTTAATTTCTTACAAAATTTTAAAGTTCTATTTCAATTCAAGATTATTTTTATCGTAAATGAAACTATAAATCCTTATTCCATTCTGTTGCTTTTATGAAAAATAAAAATCTTTGTTTTCTACCAGTCATAATACTGTTTAAAAGTTACTTTTAGTAATTTTAATTTGAAATTTGTATTATAGAATTTTTCTATGACCAAACAAACAGTATTCTATATAATAGTAGTTGTTTAAAGATAATATGTAACCGTAAAGGTATAAAGCTATACAAATGCATCAGTTAGTTTTTATTGTTAGGAAAAGATGTTCATGCAAACATAATATCTAGTATTTCTTCATTAGAATATTTAGAAATAAAACAACCATTCAAATATGAGTTAATATTTTCTTGTCTGTATAATAAAAGCAGGTCCGGTTGCATTAACTATTGAAATTAGATTATATCACCGGGTTAATAAATCAATACCACAAAATAAAGAAGTACACACATTATGGAATGAGAGGAATTATAACTGAACTCTGTGTAATTCACTAACTAAAGAAATGTGCAGGTAGGTTTTTGCCATTAATTTTTTTATATTGTTTTTGAAACAAAGAAGATAAAATAATTTGAGAAATTTTATAAAAAGTTATTGAGTTATTGCTAACATTTTCTATCATATTTAAATCACTGGAATTTCTTTATTACTTTTTTAACAAATTTATAAATAAAAAATTACTTTAATATAATTTCTTAGTTACAAAATAAGATGATAAACCTTTGTCTAAGGCAATAAAAATTATCCATATGCTTTGTTTTACTACACCCACTCAAAAACATATTCAAGTAAAAGCCAAATTTCTAACTTCAGTTTAGTAAGTAACTAATTAATTTCGAGCTGTGCAAATTTCAGAAACTAAAGTCATTGTTATTTGTGGATATATTTTAATGGTATGTCACTCAAGTTTCTATTACTTATAATTTACTAAGCTAATAATTATTTATTCAAAAGAATACACAGAGAAAGTTTTTAGAAGCAAATTTATTCATTCATTTATTTTTATTTATTTATTTTTTGGAGGGCAGTGCCAAGTTGCCTTTGTGAGTTAAAACCTAATTTTATGTTTGTCTATGGTTTGAAGTTTGCACTTCTATATGTGCAAATTTTCTAATTCAAGTACCAAAAACTTTAATTTTGCCCAATAAACCCTGGGTTTTTTAATAAAACCTGCCCGGGTTGGGCTTTTTACAAAAACTCGGGGGTTTTTTACAAGCCTGAGATAAACATAAAATCAAGACCCACTAAAATAAAAAGAACTTCAAAGTTCATTAAAAAGCATAATAAAAGGAGTTTAGTGTAAAAGCGTAACAAAAAAAAAAAAAAAAAAAAAAAAGGAGTTTTGCATAAAATTATAAAAGTCAGTGAAAAGTGCAGACTTTAAACTGAAAGAATACAAACTGGCAAGCATGAATTGTCAATGATTTTACTCTATGTGTTGAATATTTAAAAGTGCGGTGGAACTTGTATTTTAAAATATTGAATGTTTTTCATTTAATAAAATCTACGACACTTTGTAAAATTTTGTAAGAACATCACTATGCTTTATTTCGAGAAAAACATTCAAAATTCAAGCTTTGTAACCGCAAAAACAGGAATCTATTGATTTAACACAGATTCCCGTTTCATCCCCCCCCCAACCGATTATTGGCAATTAAGTAATCTTAAAATTAAAAGAACCGTGGAAAAATCGCATGAATGGTAAATTTCAAGAGATTATATTTGGAAACAAAATATGGGTTGTGATTTATTAAAATAAAAAGAACTTCAAAATTCATTAAAAAGCATAAAAACAGAAAATTCAAGTAAAATTGGTTTTTAAAAAAGCGGGTGATCATAAAAATCGGTAAAAAAAAAATGGATGTTTCGCATAAAAGCATAAACTTTTAAGCTAAAAGCGTTAAAAGTATGAATAAGTATACTTAAGCTGTCTTTATGATTTTATGCTTATACTAGGGGCCATGGCCCCTAGACTCGCTATTCGTTTGAGGCATTCGGCTCCTAATAAGGCTTATTCATAAAAAAGGCATAATTTCAACAGACGAAACCCAGAGATTGGATCAGATAGAATATTATTGAGCTACACATTGCTTGGTTCTTGCATGTTCATTGGTACAGTAGACCCCCTCTCCGTGTATAATTGCTGGAAAAATTATTTGCACTCCTCAGAAACACAATGATATTTAATGTTGCCATTCAAAAGTTACATTAATTAGGAGCTAAAGCGTAATAAAATCAGAACATCTGTCTCAACTCTACTTTTAATTATGTAAAACCTATGGGACACGTTGCATATTTGCCACCCATGGCGATTTTTCATAATTTAGCGACTTCCCAGGCAGCAAGAGAGTTCAGCATAAAGTTGGCTGACTGTCTATTTCATTAGCTCATACTCGTGAATTTTTCTTTGACATCCATTTAACGTCTGCTGGAACTATACCGCCGGCATGTAATTCATTCCGCAGCTCCCTGACCTCGGGTAACTTCCTTCATATACTCCTTGGTCTCAGGCATAGGCTCCGACTTCATGGGGCTTGAAGGGGCTTCAGCCCCCTCAATATTTTTATTCAGGGGGCTGAGCCCCTTCAAAAACTTCACTCCAACTTTTTTGTGTCAAATCATATTTCTTCCAAATCGGTTAAACTTAAGAATCCTAAAAATAGAGAATGTATCGCTAGCTTCTTCTGTCTCCCACTCCGCTTTTTCTTTCACAGGGATTCAGGAATTACGTTGGCCGCCTGTAATGCCGTAAGGCACGGATGTCAACCTTCTTTATCAAGAGCGCAAGCACAAACAAATGACCATCAGATAGCTAGGCAAAAAGAAACGGGTGTTTTCCCCCACAAGAACCCTTCAGATTTTACACTGTGACACAATTGATGATGGAATTGCTTTCTAGTAGGGAGAGGACTGCGTTTTTTTTAGGAGGGTCGTTCTCATGTAATGTAATCTTTCTTTTTTAAATCAGTACAGCAAAAGCTTTCACTTTTGTTCTATTGTGAGATACAGACTCTTCTATAGACGTCTGACCATAAAGGCCTTTGCAAATACCCAGAGACTGTCGCGGCTACAATGTATTTGAACGGGGAAATTTGACCGGGTTTGGACGCTGCGACCCTCTACCGAACAATAGATGGGGTGAAAACCACAAGTGTGAAAACCGCAATATTATCCACGGTCCCCAATTACCTATTGTCCGGAGTATCTCCTGCTTTCTTCTCGTGCGAAAAATTTATTGCTTACAAGTGATAATTGGCCAAGCGGCCAGCGACGGTCTCTGGGTATCTGCAGCGGCCTTAAGGGAGATTTTCCAATTATGCAAAACTGCAAACGATTGTGACATTCCCATTTCCCAGCAGTATTAAGTTCCGATGCTGAAAATAAACCGTTTAAATGTGACTTAAAAACAATTCAAGGCAGAAAATTGATAGTCAAATTTAAGTTTGAAGATTTTAAATCATGAAGAACCTTGTGAGATAGATGAAAAATTGATGTTTAATACAGTTTCGGATATAGACAGTATTCATTTCTTTATACGCTTTATCAAAACTTTACTAATATCGAACGCTTAACGTTTCTGATTTAGCTACAGTTAAGAGCTAAATAAAAAATGATTTCATAAAAATCTTCGAGCAGCACAACTTCTGGATTATATTTTATAATTGCTTGCTCTTATCTTCTCTCTTTACATATAAAACTCTATCCCCCATCAAGGGCGTAATCAGAGGTGGGGGGGGGGAGGGCTACGCGGGCTGAGCACTACTTAGCTGTCTCCCAGCCCCCCTACGATTTTCAAAAATTTTTGTTAGTTTACACATAAATCCGAAAATTTAGAAACGAACATTTGAAAACCATGAAATCTTTAAGAAGACTCGTTGTTTTAGGCGAATTTCGGTTCATTATTTTGCTACTCTTGGCTGCATATGGTGCCAGTGGCGGTTCCAGAGGGGGGGTCACAGTGGTCATGGGCCTAGATTAACCATCTCGCCAAGAAAGAAGGAAGAAAAAAAACGAGGGCCCAAGCCGAGCTTGGACAAGGCCCAAAATTCAGAGAGGCCTTGATCATGTGCGGTGAGCGGAAAAAACGCCGCCGGAAAAAATGCCACTTTTAATAGTTTTATGATGTAACATAGTCGTTATATGCTAATCGATGAGGAAAGGAGCGTAGCCAGAATTTTTTTTCGGGGAGGGGGGGGTTGTATGAGATATAATTTTGTATTGATAAACTTAATTTCTTATTGACGACAAAAATCTGAAAGCTCTTAATAAATAGGAGGATATATCAAGATATCCCACTCCCTGGTTACGCTCCTGCAGTGACGTAGGAAAGGGGGGGAGGCTTTGTGGCTCGACCCCCCCATACCTTTGGAGGATGATAGAAACCCCCCCCCCCAAACCTACTGAATCGCTACGCTACTGCGCCCCTATCGGATTATGGGGAGACCTAGAGTTTAGCTATGGCTTATTATTACTGGTTTTCTTTTTATAAGTGCAAGAGTTTATTCTGATTCATGGTAATTTATCTTGTTGGCTCTTTGTTTTTAAATAATAAGTTTTAGAATAAGGAAGATTTATAAATATATATATTGATATATAAATATTTCTATTTTTGAAAATAGTCAATTTGAACATTGGTACTTTTATTTTAAAGATGTCTTTTTAAAAATTATATTATTCTATTAATAAGTCAAAAACAAGTTTTAAAAAATCTCCTTCAAATTAAATGTTAGTCTAATTGTAATGTTTTTAAACAAATTTTTAAATGCTGAAAAAAAGAATAACTTTTTAAAGGAAACTGGTTTAAAATGATTTAAAACTCATTTCTCAAAATGTAAATATTGGCTATGTATAACTGTGATTAAAATTAATAGTTAATTAGTTTTGTTAGAATAGTTTTAATAATTATATGTTTACTATTTTTGATACTCAAAAGCTGATTGCCCCTCACAGACTTTGAACTGTAAGCCTTCTTATGAGAAATCTTAAACTTTCTACATCACCTCATTAATGCAATTTTACTTATTGGGAATTTCTGCAGCAGGGCTGTATAAAAAGTAAAAGTTTGTATTTATTTACATTTAATTTCCTGAAAATTTTATTCGACACTATAAAGTAACTTTGTAATTAATTATATATGTCTAAGATCAATATTTAAAGTAGAAAACCGTAGATCAGTGTTTTTAAGACAACCTCCCCCCATTTTCTGCAAAACCAAAGATATTTATTTCAAGTATTTAATTAAATTATTACACAAATATCTTTTCAGGTGGCGTTTCTTTCCGGCGGCGTTTTTTCCAGGTGGCGTTTTATCCGGTGGCGCTTTTTCCAGGTGGCGTTTTTTCCAGCGGCGTTTTTACCGGTGGCATTTTTTCCTACATTCGTCATGTGCATACATATCATATTGTGTTGCTGAAAGAGAATTCCTCTTTAGAAAACCATTAGTCTCTGACTAATTTACTTTATTTTATAACAACACTAAAGTATGCACACAATATTCTGACTTTGTGCTCAGTCGTTGTTCCTTGGCAGAAAAATATGCAGCCGTTTTGTAAATATGTGCATTCATCCATATTCATCCATACATAGAGGGCAAAGGAAAGGGGAGTCACAGCGAGCATGATTAACGTAAGGGTGAATGGGGTAGTTGCCTCGAACCCACAATGAAAGAAAACGATCAAAATCAAAAAATGGTTTTAGAAAAATGGTGAATTGGGCGTGTGATACATATACTCGTATTCGACCCCCACCTCCACCCCACACTTGCAAATAGCCTCCCTCTTCTGTAAAAGCACTCTATGAAGCACCTATGTTTGTAAATTATTATTTATGGAATATCAAACTAGCGTAACTGCTACAAAACCATAAAAATTATAGAGGAGGAAGGAGGGGGCTGTCATGGGGAAAGAGGGACTATACCTAAACAGGGCCGGATTACCCATTAGGCTGAGTAGGCTTTCACCTGTGGGCTCCTACCATTTTAGAGGCCTGCGTTAAAATTTAGAAGGAAAAAAATATAATCAAACATTATTAAAGCTATTTTAGTGTTAATATTTATACAGTATATGTATATGTAACTCTGAGAAAATAATTCTGATTCATTATTGACTTCGTACACAAGAAACACTTTTTGTCATTGTACACTTCTTAAATGAAATTTGAATGAATATGTGCTAGAAAGTTTGAAGCTGACTATTTAGCTTGAATTTTTATGTGCACATTTCAGTGATACCTTGCATTAGATGGATGTATATTTTGCAAATTCAATAAGTAGAACTTTTAGCACTATGTTTACACTAACGGGCTATGGTAATCATAAGAAGGCTTATAAACAAAATACCCTTCGTACCCCAGTCATCATAATCATATTTTATACAACTTTTTTCCGTTCTGAATAAAAATTAATTTTCGTATATTGTTACACAAATATCATCAGAATAAATTTCAAATAACATAATTCGTTATGGTTTTAGTTTATAAAATGAATACTATGTATCCATTTAGCCAAAGCGTCTCTGACTTACCAATTGCTAGTGTGCTAGTTTAATTTGTTTTGATAATTGTTAAGGTAATCTGGAACAATTTTCCAAATAGAAGGGTGATTTAGAGTGCAGTGGAGTTTTTATATATGTTTTAAAAATAATATGGCGTAGACTATGATTTCGAATTAGATTTAATTTATTTTGTTTTCATTTTTCACATTATTGAGTATTCTTAAAAATTGTCTGTAAATATCTACAATAATTCAGAGTGATAATTTTGGCATTGTATATCTGTTTCTGTGTTATTCCACTTTTAAATGTAAAGCACGATTATATTTTATACAACTTTTTTCCGTACTGAATAAAAATAAATTTTCATATATTGTTGCACAAATATCATCAAAATATGTTTCAAATAGCATAATTTATTATGGTTTTAGTTTATAAAATGATTACTATGTGTCCATTTTGCCAGGAGCGTCCCTGATTTGCCAATTGCTTATGTGCTGGTTTAATTTGTTTTCATAATTGTTAAGGTAATCTGGAACGGTTTTCCAAAAAGAAGTGTGATTTAAAGTGCAATGCAGATTTTATATGTTGAGTTTATGCCAAGTTCCACACGAAGCCCCCCCCCCCCCCCCGGCCTAGATCTCTCGCGCAGATAGTTGGCCATAACACCACATTTCAACATTTCTTTTCATTTTTAATGTTATTGAAAGATTATATGAGTATTCTTAGTTTAATGTAAAATGAAAGTTTTCAGTATTAAAATGTTTATGAAGACCTAAAATAGTGTAGACTCTGAATTTTGATATATTCTCGCACTTGGATTTCTTTGTTAAATCATTTTTAAATGTTAACAAGGATGATATTATTGAAAAATTAATTTTTTTCCTGCTGTGAAAATACTATGAGAATGAATTTAAAAGTATATTTTATTTATTTATTTGTTTTTACAATTCAAATCACGGAAATCCGTTTAAAATGTATGTGTCGAAGAGAGGACTTGTAACTTTGTATGATGGTTTGTATATTTGTTTTAATACATGGAAAGGAGGAATTTATTACTTCTTTATGTTTTTTTAAATAATTTTAAATGTAATCTGTAAAAAGTTGTCAAAAAATGTAATTTAAATGTGATCAGTTTTTCTGTCTTAAAGTAGTGTGACATTTAATTAAAGTCGATTCAATTTATGGGTATTTCATCATGTAGTAAAATAAAAAATACTATTTTATATTAGTAAAAATTATCTCTGATGAATGTTTGCAAGTAAATAAAATAATCCAGATTTTAGTATTTCGTCTCGTTTGTACTTCTAGGTTATTTTGAAATATTAGCTGGAGTAATGTTTTGCAGAACAGTTTTCCACATTTGACTGCATGCATTTTCTTTCCTATGAAATTATCATTAAATACATTTCGAAAAAGATTTTACTTGTTTTGCTGTTATTAACTTAATTAAAATTCAGTTGTTCTTTCAGAAGGGAGATTTGCTTTCTCCATATGTGTACTGAAGACTGATTCGAGATCTTGAGTTCAAATACTTAATTTAAAAAATGAGTTCAAAAAATTTTTGAAAAATTTATTAAATGGAATTCCTTTTATTTTCATGAAAGTGTTATGTTAAAAAAGCACATTTTGAAATCTCAATTCTAAAATTTCTGAACCCCTTTATTATACTGACGGAGAGAAGGATTTTGTGTCCCCCCGTCCACCTCCGTAGGATACGAGCCCCCCCAATAATTTTTACAAGTCGGCACCCGTGGTCTCAGGTATTTTTGGTCAGTCGAACAGAGGTTGGAACCAAACTTCGAACAGACTATTCAGAGATGACGGTATCTGTGGGAAAGGGGATGGAAGGAGATGCTGCTTCCTAGTACAACATCATTACTCCTCCCTCCCCTCACGTCAATTTGAAGAATTTCACACTCCTATCTCCTTTATCTTTCATCCAATTAGAAGACCACTTTTCATTCTGCTTGGCACTATTTTTTTGAGTGTTTTGCTAGCTTCGCTTAATTTGACACAGTGCAGTGTTGTGGGGCAAAATGTTGAATGGGATTATCAAAAGTTAAAACGGCTTACACAAGATAACATATCAACAAGAAACACACTCAATTTAAAAAGGTTAGTAAATTATTTCTGTGTTTGTTTACTTAAAACAAATGTACTTTTGTTACTTATTGAAATTTGTGCTGAACAGAAAATGAAATAGCATAATATAATTGGATATGAAGTCGAAGTAAACAATTTATGATTTACAGCGACTTTGCAGCCCTTTTTAAAAGAATTAAACGTCAAATATTTAAAAAATTAATAAAATACTGAAAATATTTTTTTCCATTACATATTTTCTAAAACCTATTTCTTTTTATAATATTGAAATTAAACGTGAGCTTTGCAGATGAACTAGTTTCATTTCTTCATTCCTGAACTAGTATTTTAAGCATTTCAAAAGTACAGGATGGCCATAATTAAACTGCAAGTGTTCAAGGGGTGCTGGAGAGAAAACTACCAGGAATATTCCAGTGAAACTTGGTATGTACACGTTTGAGAACATGCGCAAGTCAAATATGCAATTTTTTAAAAATCGCCATTTTCACCCGATAGATGGCGCTATATCGTGTTTCAATGCTTATGGAAGTCATATATGCAAACTTTAAGCCCATCGAACAGTGTAAAAACAAGACCACATTGAGTAATGGTCCATCATGACTCTGAATAAGACGGAACGTGCATTGTTAGTGAAGATATTCTATCAGAATGGTAGTAATTATTCGGCTACTCTGAAAGAATACCGGCGTATGAAACGAATAAGAGGTACAATGAGTGTCAATGAGAATAAATAATGGTTTAATTGTTTTCCAAAGCATCTTATGAATTGTTTAATTTGTGATCTTAATTTATGTTAATTTTTGATTACATGTTACTGTAAAAATTTAATTAACTGAAGCGAATTGTATGGAATTTTGATAAACTGTAAATGATGTTTTATATTGTTTATATGCCTCTTAGAATATCACTATGCTCTGTCTATCGGTTTTGGAAGTTTTATATGCCACCGGTGACCTTTGAAATACAGTACAGCGCCATCTATCGGGTGAAAATGACAATTTTTTATTTTTGCATATTTGACTTGCACATGTTCTGAAACGTGTAGCTACCAAATTTCACTGGAATATTCTCACTAGTTTTCTCTCCAGCACCCCTTGAACACTTGCAGTTTAATTATGGCCACCCTGTACTTACATGACTCTGTATAGTTAGCACAAATACTTCCCCATAGAAAGTTGTGCTTTTTTGTATTGCATTTAATATAAGTCTCATTATAAATTTAATTTTGTAGTCACTGAATTTCCTTGAAATAAACAGGGACATTCTAAATTTATCCAAGAATTTTTTCTTGTAAATACACTAAATATCACATTATATATTTTTAATTTATACACTATATTTAATTATGTAATTAAATATGTGCATAATGATTTACTTATGTTCAGCACAAGTTTCAATGTATAAACACAGAAATAATTTACTCATCTGATTTCTAAAATATTATTGGACTAGATGCATGATTAAATATTAGATATGTTTAAGGCAGAGGTTATTGACATTTTAAGGGAATTTTTGATTTATTTTCTTAATAACTTTCTTATTTGTAAAGCAATATTTATATTTCAAAGGTTTTCTTTGTGGCCAAGATCTGCACTACAGATTCCATTCATTACTTTAGTCAAATTAATAAAAATTTCTGTTTTATGAGCAGAAATTCAACAATTTTTCCCCAGATTATTGACATGAATGAACGAATTATTGACATGGATATGAACCAATAATTGATATATATATTCACTTATTGGCAGTTTAAAAAAACAAGATATTAACACCACATTCAAACAATATTATTTTAAATGAAATAAGGTAATATTACAAAAAATAAATAAATGGAATAAAAATTTCAAGATAGGTTGACATATTTTTAACTAAAATTTCACCATTTCCATCCGAATGATCTGGTAGTTCACATTCTTCTTGTTTTTCATAATCACTTGAGATTTCATGTGCTTTCCTTGGTTTCTTGGCTTTGGTATTTTTCTACTTTGACTGCAACATTGCTTTTTCCTTTTCTCCCTCTACTATTTTCTGTATTTTAATCTGCTATTTATTCGACATGCTCTAATGTTCGTGAATTTCTGTTCTCCTGTTTTCTTATTTATTTTCCTCTTCGGGTAATTTATAATCCGCTGAAGACACTACACTACGCATTATACTAAGCATGTGCTATATCTTTTATTTCTATCAATGGCTTTGGTTCAAATCGAGCTGATTTGGAATTATTAACATGAAGGACTTTAATGCTTAGGACATGATATGATAGAGGTACAGTAGAACCTCGATTCATCATTTTTCATGGGGTGCTTAGGAAAATACAATGAATGCGGGAAAACGACAAATGCGGGTTTAGTCAAAATACGAAGAAAGCAATCTTTATGCATATACACAATGACTGTATACTAAATAATAATAATTTGTTACAAACTTGTGAAACAAATAAATCGAAGATGAAAAGTAAGTGATACTTACTTTAAAAAATTCGTAATTTTATATGGGGTTTTTCATTATTTTGAAATTTCGGAAATTAAATAGTAAATTTTCAAGATTTACAACATTTCACTGTTCCTCTTATGTGATTTTATGTTTGTATAAAAAGTTCATACAGTTTCAAATAGCGTTATTGCTTCAGACAAACTTCGTACTAGTGCAGGCTTAGCCTCGTGGGAATGAACATTGTCCCCTGCTTCACAATTATTTTAATTTTTTGCATCATCACACGTTTCTTCCATGTTTAGGATACTGCATGCCTCACCATCTTGATTAATGGAAATATAATCATTAAATTTCACGCTATACACATTTTCAACGCGCAACCACTGCTCATCTGATCATCAATAAACCAAGAAATAATATCAGGAAACAATTACAGTTTATATGATATATGGATCCCCTTAACGTTCATTTTCATTTTGGTCAGGAGAAAAATTTTACAACGATGAACGCGGGAAAGTCACTTTTTGGCGAACGATAGATGCGGGTTTCTTTAACGTTATTCAAATACAATTTGTGCAGGGACCATAAAAATAAAGGATCAATGCGGGAACAATAGATCGGGGTTCCACTGTACTAGTTTCTCCAGAGAATTAGGATGAATGTTTTCAGTTGCATAAACAGATACCAATAGATGTCATTCTGCTCGCGATATGTTGAGAGCATTAATAAACTGCTGGTCACTGAAATCTTCTCTGAAAGTTTCCAAGCAGTCTTCATTAATTGCCTCCAAAAAACATCGTCTCATTTTTTCTAAACTTTGAAAAGGGAGAAATCCTCCAATATGCATTGTTCCTGATTAAAATTTAACATATTTTTACATGTAAAAATTTTCAACTTTTTTTAATTATAAGTTGTTGCTCTGCTGGCTCGGATCCCTGATCTGGGGTTTCATTTGACAGCAGAACACTCCGAGAGCAAAAAATCCTTAAAGCCAAAAAAGTGAGCTGCTCTCGAAGATTTATCCTGTTATCTGATGATTATTTGAAGGAATTGACTGTTTCTTCACAAATGAACCTTTCTTTTGAATTAGGTTTGAAAATGTTGGCAAAGTTTTCATAAAAGGTAGAACAAGTCATCTTCTCATCTTCAGATTCCAACCATCAGGAATGCTTTGGGCGATATCATGCACTGTTTTGTATTTGGACACAGCGGGGCTGAATCACTCCAAATATTAGCTGTAATAAGTACAGTAAAGACTCTGTGATGTAGATCACATATTAATTTATTAATTCTCAATTACTTTTTTTTATCTTAAAATTAATCTACAAAATCATGTATTCTAAATTATTTTTCTGTTTTTTCTACCACTTCAGCATTTAAATCTGCATATTCGCTTTTTCCTGTATGCATTATTTTTATTGTTTATTTCTTCTCATTGTCACCACCTGGACTAAAAATAGATTCGGTTACCAATTGCAACAAACCTTTTTGATTCTCTCTTCACTGGCATTGTGTTGGCGTAAGTTAATTTTTGTTGTCCTACCTCATCTTTAACATTATTTGTTTGTGGTTTCATTATTTTAATTTTGTTGAATTAAGTTTTATGGTTGCTCTGGGATTATTGCCAGGCATTATTTTTCTCTGACAAGTGTTTGTTCTCACCAATGTGTAATTTTGTGTTGACATAATTTTTAATTGATTCCATCTTATTTTCACTGTCTTTGTAGGACGTATTTTTATTTTGCTGAGCCACCACCAGCCATCATTGTAATAATGTGTTTATTCTTCAATAGTATTTTTTAAATAAACAGTTTTAATATCTTAATGTCTTTGTCTTCTATTGCAATTAAGTGTTCCAAACCTGGAATCATTCGTCACAATGCAAGTTAATAATTTTAAAATTAGCCAAGCAACATCTTCACACACTCTTTTTCCTCATTATTTAAAGAAAAGTGTACATTCTTTGTACCCTTAAGAACCTAAACTTTTTGCATTCAGAATTCAGAGAAAACGATATTTTGTCACCATTGAACACTTTTCTTGGATTTCCTTTGCTTTAAAAAAAAAGCATGTTCCCATAAGTATTCTTCCTTTTGCTGCAATACTTACAGAGCCAGGCTTATGACTGATTGTGGACTACAGGTTGCTTTGTAAACTAAATTAATACAGGGTACGTAGCCCACAATAACACATGTAAAGTGTGTTCTCAAAAAGAGAACAAATCAGTTATAAGTTTTGTCTAATTCACAAATATGCAGAATATTGCTTCAGTCCTAAATGTATACTTATTAACATTTCTCATTATGCTACCTACTTAGGTCAAAAATGACACTATCTGAATATTCAAGTTGTCAATAATTGGTTCTTAACATTGGAATTATTGACTTACATGAACCTATTACTGACACCCCCCTGTCAAAAACTGGATCCCTTTATTATTTTTAAAAGGGGGGAGCAAAGTTGTGTTAAGAATCAAAAAACAATCTTAATAATGTCATTGAACATATTTATGTGAAATTCACAATTATTGACACGTGTGTCGATAATTGGGTAAATTGACTGTTTTGAAACACTAATTATTGGCACCCCTAAAACAAGTTACTTTACTGAAAATTTACATTTGGGAACTATTTCATTAAGTAGAAGTAGCAACAAACTAGATCTAAAAAAAATGGAAGCAATGAAACATGAAGTTGCAAAGTTATTAGAGGCAAAATGGAGATCTACCTCTTAAGCAAAACCTTTAATTTATGAGCTGCGGCAAGACACTGATAAGAGACTCTACCTTCCCAGGAGTTTTGTCAGTCAAATAGATTTTATCACAGTGGGAATTTGTAGCTGATTAGTTGACCTTTGACTAAGTGCTAAGTTTGAATTTCTAAGTGACCCAAACACTTATTTTTCAACTTTGAAGGAACAACTGTCAAAAATTTGGGTAGTGTTAACAATTGGTGCCTTTACCCTTTTTATTTCTTACTTAATAAGAAAAAATTTTAAGAGATCTAGGTATCTCTTAAATTCTATAAAAATGAAAGGGCGAATAAAAATTAAATTAGTTAAATTGTGAAATTTAGAATACTACATTAGATTTTAATGGGTGCTAAAAGTTACTATATTTTGAAAATATAACTGTTAATTAACATCTTTATTTGATATTTTAGAAATAAATTATCCGAATTAAAAACCACTTTCTTCATCAATTTGAGGCGGAAATTTTATATAGTATAGTTCCTTAAAAATGTCCCTAAAGCAATAGAAATAATCTCGGCTGAATCAGGATAAGAGAGCAAATTGTCGGGAAATTGTCTGGAGATGCACAGGATCTCTCACAGAGTCGGATGGGTGAAATTGGGGTCGCATGAGGACAGTTGCCCAAAATGAGGCCGGGGAATTCTTGCTGCTTGGGTTACATATATGTATACTTAATAATTTGTTTTAAGAAAACAGTATGGTTTCTTTGATAAACGGCGACTTTTCGTTATTTGGCAATTTACACATGCTCATAACCAATAATTACAGCTCATGTTAGGTTACCAGAAAAACTGTTATCCACATATTCATATACACAATCCTTTGCAGACTAGCGCACTTAGCACCACAAAATATATCATCGCGGTGGCTGGGAAATATCCAATCTGTACTATAACTGCTATAATGACATAGTTAATGCCGCCAAATATTTCTACTGGTAGCAAATACCCAAGCTGAGCCTAACCGGCTTTAAAATAATCTGCATTTTAATTATTTTTCATTTTCAAGATACTGGGTTCTAACATTTTGGAACTCGCAGTTTAGATTCACCCTGATTGGAGAAATACCATTTTGCCAGATCATACCTAATGCCAAGATGGCACTTTTTAAATCAATTACAATTATTTATTCTGTTTTGGAAAAATGAATAATTGCTAATTTTAAACTCCTGTTGTCTAAGAGAACTTACTATTTGAAAATCGTCAACTTTGTGCAACACACTTCGAGTTATTTATTTCATATAGTTTTTAATTTGGCATAAAATTGGTGTGATTTTACTTCATGTTTGTCAATTTCATGTGATTCTACATACAGTAACCCCTCCTTATAATGCGCCTCAATATATCGTGCATTCGGATATATCGCGTTCTGTCTATATCTCCCAATTTTGCTTTCTGTACTCTTATACTTTACATTACAAATATAAGTACGTACATTTGAAAAATACAGCTCTATCTACACAAAAGAGATACGATTAATAAATTTTTCACTTACTGATGTTTGCTGAAAAGCAAGTTATGAGAGAAAAATCAAATCAAACTGACTGTGGATAGTTTCTTCAGCAGGAAATGAAATGTGTATTTGAACCAGGGATCAAGGTGTGGTCGCATTTTTTGCAAAATGTGACAAATTGCGCGAAAATGCAAAAAAAAAAAAAATTGTCCGTCGTGAAAATGCGACAGCCATTTTTAACTTCCGTGTTCTCTGAAAACAGAATTTTCTGATTCCCAGAATAGCCTTTACGCACTTTAGCGATCTTTTCTTTTCTTTTCTTTTTTTTTTTTTCCTTCTCAAAATTCTTAAAAGTACCTGTTGGAACATCCAATCAATTACCTTAAAGGTGGGCTTACCCCTTTCTCGTGATAATCTGTTTTTAAAATTTGCAAATGGGAGGTTATAATGCCTACGATTGCAGTTTGAAGCAGACATCTTCAATTCTTTGTTCTTATTTTTACTAAGTTTCCTCCATCTGCAATGCTCCCTTCCAGGGAACAAATATTGGACAAATGGATAGCATTCTTTATTAATTCATTTTATGTGTTGTTTTAATACCAAAAAATTAAACAAGCGTAAAGCTGATGACAGCTGTCATTCTTGGAAAATTACTACTTCCGTCATGAATGAAGACCAATGAGAAAGAGAGAGAGACGTATGTAAGAGCAGCGGGAGGGATTTAAAAATTTTTTTAAAAATGCGTTTTATTTTCCAAAAAGGCACTTTTGTGTACCATGTAAAAAACATTCAGATTTTTTTTGACGTTAATGATTAAAGATTATTTCTAAATCTTCAATTCATAAAGGCTGTGACATAAATTCAAGCAAATGCATAACACGAAATCGCGCTCAAACTTTCTAACTCGCAATAAATCGTTCTGTATCTGTAAATGAATCCGTAATTCACTAATGTTTAGTGAACATCTGTAATATTGTAAATAAACCAAAGTATGAAGGCCAGATAATGATTACACTAAGCAATTATTTGGAACAAAAACGAATAAGAGTGTAAAACAGCCAATTTATAAACAATGGGAGCTGCCATCGTGTTGCAGAGTTTAGAACTGCACGATTGCTTAGTCATACACAACTGCATAACACACACTTTTAAGGATCGACATTGAAATCATTTTGAGCCCTCTCCTTTCTCCCAATGAAAGTGAAATAGGCCAGACGGCCCTTTTACGATGCTCAAAACCGAACATCACAGGGGCACCTCTCAGGTCACGTGGACGAAAGAAAATACATGAAATAAAGAAACAAGTTATATCTGAAAAACATTCCGATTATGAAAACAAATAATTATTTGTAAAAACACATTTTAACGGGTTGTATTTATGAGAAAGAGGTGTCATTGCATTGCTTGAAATTTTGTGAAGGGGCAGTTACACAACGCTCGTAAAGGTTCGTTTTAATGGATGAAATTTCTGTTAGAGGATAGTTTTAACAGATAGCACTTTGTAAATGAATCGTAAAACGGGTCCTTAATTTTAACTGCATGGATTCTTATCAGGGAGAATGGGAAGTTTTTGCAAATAAGAATGAGTACAAGGAGGACATGCCAGGAATTAGGGGGAGAAAAAGGACTGCCAAGGGGAAACGTGTGCGATAAACAAAGGGAGGATTTTTTTTACTGAATTCAAGTTCTTTCTATATCGCTTCACTATTTCTATTGGAAATCTGAAAAAGTAATTTTCAGATTTCCATTAGAAATAGTTTCCTAACCCCTTCATTTCTTATTTATGTAAATTGAATTTAAAAATAGTACGGTGTAAGTAGAAGAAAATTTAATATTAATTGGTGTTACATTAATTTATAAGCAGCTAATTTTCTTTAGCATTTTGCTACAGCTTTTTTCTACATTTTAGCACTTTTGCTACAGCATTTTCTGATCCAGCTTAAACCCTGATTTGAACACAAATTTAAAAAGGTAGATTAAACTTCTACGTTTATTGTTTAAGTGATTATCTTTCATTACAGTACTCATACTATTAATTTTATCATAGTTTAACTGCATGTGACCATAAAAGTAAAATTTCATCTTATGTGTCACCACTACCCTCCCTCCGCCTGGTATAATCGCGCCCCCAGATATATCGCTTATTTTTCATGTCTCCCAATAAGCACAATATAACAAGGGGCTACTGTACTTTGAATTGCTTTGTTGCAAAGGAATGAATAATTTTATGCTGCCAAAAATTGCCAAACCTGGCAACCATTATGTTTATGTTTTCACTTTTTTATTAATATCTTCTAAAATAATTCGATTTTCAAAATTCAAGTCAGCTTATCAGGTTCCCAGAATTTTTCGAATCTGTGGACACTTTTGTCGAAACTCAAATCCCCGCAGTTTAGGAGGAGATAGCAGAACAAGTTTCTGACAGCAGCAGTTGTTACTGCTTTTTAGAATAGAGAGAAACACGAAAATTTCAAGTATTTTAATTGCAAAATAACAGGAATCGATTAGTTTCCCAACCAATTTTCTAAAATTATTAAACTAGCATTGTGCCCATTCTTCACATGATAGAAAACAAAAACTTTTCTTACGTGTATAATTAAAATTAATTCCAGTGATGCAGAATCTATAAAAAAGAAAAATTATTTGACTCTTGATGTAAAGTTTGTGTCATGGGTATTAACCTGAGATCATTGCAATATCATGACACAAAAGACTACATCAGTGTCATTCAGGTTCAAATAAAGAAAAGCTTGACGATTTGCAGAGAAAACTCCTCATTTTCTATGCCTTATTTCTACATCATACTGTTTTTTAGGTTTAAGTTTATAGCATTAATGCCTCAGACACTACATGATGTGGACAATTGTTTTATTTTATAATTAAAAATCATATGTGCTTTTGTTTTACTCTTGTAATTATAAATTCAACTTTAATTGGATAGTTCAGATTCAATTAAAAGAAAAATTTGAAAATAAATCCAGGCTACTATTACTTAGAGAAAAGAGTCTGAATTTGTGAATTTGAGTGAATATTCGTTTCTTCATGTAAAGCTAGCACTGTGACGTAAGGACCATATGTTAAAATAATGGTCTGAAACTGCATTTTATCTGGAAAATTAAAAAATTCAGACTGATAGATTTCAAGATGCAACAATTTGAAAATTTGTAAACAATACATAACCTGAAATTTTAATTAATAGCTCTTCAGTTAATCGGAAATGAGAATTTGCTCAATTCACTCATGGTGTGATTTTTTAAGGCATAATCTATTAATCTGAATGGATTTCTAATGAGTGTTTAAACTCATGACATCAAAGTGACGTAGATATCACTTAACATTTAAAACTCAGTACTACGTTTGAGATTATTAGGTTTTCCCCCTTCTTTTTTCAAATGGAAAGTTTTCATGTTTGTTTTACCAAGATAACACAATCCAAAATCTAATGAGTAAATAATGAAACTTCTACGTAGCAGATAATTGAATTTAAAATGCCATTTCATTCTAAAATTCATAGAAAATCTCCAAATTTTTATTTTTATTTCATTTAAAGTTTAAAAGTATGGTTGAATGCACATTTTATAATCTGACCAAATTATAAAACAGTCTGACAAACAGATTTTCAAATGCAACAGTTTAAAAATTATTGCTTGAAAATTTCCTGTAACTGTGGAATTTCTTTGAAAAATCTCAATCAGTAATGTTTAACATTCAGAACAAACTGTTTTTGAAAGAACATTTTCTCTTCTATCCGATGATACATTGGTCGTTTTCTTGTGGATATTATTTCTGCTCCTACTGCTGAATATCTGTGAAAATTTTCTCAAAAATCAATAAAATATTGAATAAAAAAATTTCTAGGTCTAATTTTGAAAAGAAATCACTTCACGGTGCATAACTTTATGTTTAGAACTTTCTGTCTACCCAATTTGCTAATTCTAAGTGTAGCTGTTTGTTCATAATGCCACTAGCACACAAACATCTTTTATAATTAGTAGAGATGTGTTACGGTTACAATTTGTTTACTTCTGCTAGTATTGTACAAATAAATAGAGTATCTTCATGTTACAATTTCATTTTTTATGCAGCATTATTAATATACCAGGGTTTTAAAAAACCAGTTTTTTTTTTTAACCCAACCTGGGTGGGTTTTATTGGGTTTTATTAAGATTTTTTTATGGAATAACACTTTTTGGATTTAAATTTTATAGTTTTATTTCAAAACAAAATAATTTTAGTCTAAAAGAAAACTTTCATTACAAAATAATAATTAATTAAAATATAAAAATAACTTCAACTTTAATGCAGTACCGTAGCCTACGGGGATTATCTCCAGCCTGTTACTTTGGCTGTTTTTCAAAGCTAAAAAGGTAGACAAAAATACGTTTATTTCTAGCCGCTAGATGGCGCGTTTACCGGGGAAAACACATCCCGAATTTCCATTTGTTTACATGCTAAACTGAGTCTTATTTGTGTTCGTTTAAACGCTAATAAAACGCTACAATGAAGTACTGTTGTGTACCGATTTGTAAATCGATAGCTGGAAGATCTATAAAAACAACTTTCTTTGAATTTCCATCAAATTTAGAGATTAGAGCAGCTTGGATAAATGCTATATCCAAGGAAGGAGAAAAACGGGGAAGTTTGTGGAAATCTACAGATCATTCGGTAGTGTGTGAAAAACATTTCACAAATGATGATTTTAGCAAAAGCACGAAGAGAAAAAGGCTGGTTCCAAGTGCTATTCCGAGTATTTTCCCAGGATATCCATCGTACAAACTTCCAGGATCATCAAAAAAAAAGGAAGTCGCCCAGTTCAAGATTTTGTGAAAATACAGTATTGAAAAAGTGCTGTTTAGGAAAGAATTCTGAGAATCCTCAGTTAATTTACCGGCAGAACCAAATGAAAGTAGTTCTGCTAATTGTAATGTTACAGTGCAAAAAAAGAAAGCAACACTTACAACTAAAAAGCTTCACAACCGGTTGAGAGCTCTAAGGAAAGTTAATTCTACATTGCAGAACCGAATTAAAAAATAAAATTTCTGCCTTAAAAGCAGGAAGAAAGAAAGAAAGTATGGAAGAGCGGCAACTAAAAAAAATAATAAAGGAAAAGTCAGAAAATAAGATGTCTGCTATTATGCTGATGGAGCAAATTTCAAATTATGGCAAGAAAAAAGTTACTCTGAATAGCACAGCTCTAAAATTTTACATTTTGTGGCAGGAACGTTCACCTAAAGGATATGATTTTGTTAGAAACATGGGTATTTTTAATCTTCCTCACAAATGCACATTAAAGAAGTATCTTGGATACTCAACAGGAGAAACTGGGATAACTTCATTAATACAGTTGCGACTTCATCATGAATTTAAAAACTTAACACATGAAGAAGAAAAAATTGGCTCATTAATAATAAATGAAATGGCAATCAAAGCAAAATTAATGTATGACAGAAAGCTTGATATGTTTTTAGGTAGTTGTGATACTGAAATTGAAAAAATAGGAATCAGTGACAGGTTGGCAAATAATCTTTTGTGTTTCCTTTTTAAAGGGCTATCAACTGATTATAGGATTCCTGTTGCATATTTCTTCACAAACCAATTAACTGGCAATGAACTACATAAATTAACAGTTTCTGTCATAGAAAATGTGGAAAAGGCTGGTTTTAAAATTTTAAGAATAGTAACTGATAATTCTATGTCAGAAACAGATTTATCACAAATAAAATATATTTAGTATTCAGAATTTAAGAATCCCATTCAAAGGACACTAATTTATCATTAAACATCTAAAGAGTGAAATCCATCAGAAGTTAGATAATTTTTTCATTTTCATTGTTAAAATTAAGGAATTTCACTGCTTGACTATTTACTATCAGTACATTAAATCTAATATTGGTAGCATGTAACTAACTATTTGTTATATGTAATTAACTTTCTTTTAGTTCAAGGTTTTTCCTTAAAAATGATATAAATTTCAGGGATTTTTATATAGAGGCACAATCACCCTTGACAACCATATCTGTGATAAATTTATTTTTACTGTTCACCCTTTTATTTTTTTTCATTAATTTTATGCAATGTATGTAATTTTATGTATGTATTAAAAGTATTATTTTCTAAAAGAATTTGCAAGTTTTTATTTTTGAAAAGTATAATTTTGCTGCAAATGATCAAACAAGCAATAAATGACACATTGATACAAAAATTAAATTTAGTACGACCATTTAATACAGAATCTAAGAGCAAATTGCATTATTTACAGTGTTGCATGCGATAACGCTATTTAAATACTGTCATTTTGCATTTTCAGTTTTTTACAAAGATTAATCCAAGTTATTAAAACTCTATTGTGTTAAAAATCAAGGAATATTTTCACATTTTTACAAGTAATCCAATAATACACGAAGTTTTTTAAAACTCAGATGCGCGAAATCCGGACCAGCTGATCGATATTTTCCCCGGTAAAAGCGCCCTCTAGCGGCGATATCTTCTCGCCCTATTTCGCGTTTTCAAGGCGAACGTAACAGGCTTAACACAACACAATCCTCGTAGGCTACGGCAGTACTATCTTTTTCTGCTGGCATTTATAAAAGGCTCCTAGTTTGTTTTATGACCATAGATAAAAGTATATTAGTGTTCACTTAAAAAAATATGTTGTTTTTGATTGGCTGCTTTCTATTACTTTTTTAATTTATGAATTTTTTAATTTAATTTTTTTTAACTTTATGATTTTTAAGTCATAGTTATATTTTCTAGTTAGACTATAAGTCAGTAAACCCTTTGCAGGCCTGCTTACTGCAGAACTACTATTTATTTAATAATTTTCTTTATAGTTATTCATTTTTGCTTTAAATATATATTTCTTTTTATTTAAAAAAAAATCTAGAATTAATGTCTGATATTAAATCCCACATAAACAATGTATAATGAATTAGTTTTATATTTCTCAGTACTAAAGTAATGCAGCAACTAATACAATACAGGATGGTTTCCTGAAACTGAATTCATTCTTGAGATGCACGCTTGTAAGTTGTAAGAAAGAGACATGTCCCATTCTTCTCTTATCTGGGAAAGGATTTTTTTTGTTTTTGTCACTATACTGATAATTACATATTTTATTCATATTTGAAAACTTATTTATTAAAGAGATAAATTACCAAGTTATCCCTGCCTGCATTCTACACCTGTTCATTTCAAAACAAATATTGCAGATAGAATTAGCTCAAGGTATTATTATTTTTTAAAAAGTTATGCTTTATGTTAAAGTTGGAAAAATAATTATATTAAAATTAAACTGGCATATATATTATATTTATCTAATATAATGCACTAAGTTATGTAGGTAATATTATATGTGTTTAATATCAAATAACAAATGATTTAAATGAAAGAAAGGAAAAATTTTGATAATTTTTAATAAAACCCCAAAAAAACAATTTCTGTGTGGGTTTTATTGAGTTAAAAAGAAAAAAATACCCATGTTTTTTTTTCTCTTTTTTTTGGGGGGGGGGGGGTTGTGGGCAGGTCCGAAACCCTGTAATATACATATATTTAAAGCAGCGTAATTTTTTGTAAATTAGGTTTCAATATTTAAAATTTTCTATAATGTGTGAGAAACTTCTAAATTTATTGTTCTAAGAACATTATTATGTATAAAAGTAAATAAACATACATATATAGTGATTTCTCACTTATACGTGCTTGGGTTTATGAGAATTTTTCACTTATGTGCATTTTTCCTGCTGTCCCGGCTGGGAACACAGGAAAACAATGACAATTCTCATTCATTTATGCACTGCACTAAGAAAGGGCAAAAGAAAGGTTCTCATTTCAAGAGTAGATTTTTCCTAGACAAGTGTTGCTTGGCAAGAATTTTAACCTTTTCATCAACTTTGATTTAAAATTATTTTGTGAGAAAATAGTAATAGGAGTCAAATAAAATAAATTTGGGTATATAAACATTTCCATTTTTTTTGGTGTTTATCAAAAATAATATAATTAAGTGAGGGGTCAAGGGAAAAACTTCATAACATTTTGAAATTATTCTTTACATTTTTTAGAGTATACATAGTATTAATTACACTAGTGGTTACCAACTTTTTAGTATCCCCCCCCCCTCAACAAAGACTAACTTACGGTGGCACCCCCCCCCAACCTGTCACAATTTTCAGCTTATGTTCAGATATTTTCTTTGTGAACACCTGCTGGTCGCTGACCTTTTGCACGAAGAGAATGTATGACGGAGCGCACTTCGCAGTTGGCGGAATTCTGAATCGGCACAGCCATTTTAAACACAAACTATTCCAACCAGAATCAACGTTGCAATGCTGAACGACCGCGAGGAGAAAGCTAAAGGTTCAAGGTTAACATCTGTGTTGCCAACTTGCTCACCAAAACTTTTCTTTTCCTCTGGCTTACGGTGTATCTTTACTTTTCGAAATGCCCTCGTATCTGAAATCTACCACAAAATGGCTCAGTTCAAAAGGGAGATTTTGTTCGATAAAAGTCTTTTCTACAAGTGCATACACTTTTGCAGTGCATTTCTTTTCTTCAGTGCACTGCCACACAAGTTCACCATTTTTTAGTATTCTTTTTTTATAGTAAGTAATACCATCAACAATAACAAGATCGTTTCCTCTCTCGGTAGTGCAGAGTTCAACATTCATGGTAGAAAAATTTTTACCCAATCAGGCCACCACACAGTCATCAAGTAGCAATGATCTCATGATGACGCAAATTACAATCAAATATATACCAACATTAATAAAAGGAATATCAGGCAAATATGCTGCATTTGGTGGAACCTCTCTGCTAATCAGGAATCCGTCTTGTGCCCCTTCTGACTGGGTTGGGCACACAGACAAAAATTATCGATGTCGGAACAACATCAGAAATTAATCTCAGAAGGCAGAGAAAATTATCAATAGGTTCACTAATTTATAGCGCATGCATCCGTGGGCATATTGGCTTTCTGTTTTTGCCAAACACGTGCTGGATGCATTACCAAATATCGCAACACAGACAAAACTATCGATGTCAGAACAACATCGGAAATTAATCTCTGAAATCACAGAAAATTATCAATAGATTCACAAATTTATAGCATATGCACCCGTGGGCATATTGATATTCAGTCGTCGCTAACAAAGGCTGGATGAATCACCAAATATGAACGTGCTATTCAAACTCCATTTCTTGTCTCAAGAAAATAGCGAGGTGGAATTGTCCTGTAAGGGTCAGTTCATGACAAAATGGCACGGCGGAATTGTCCTACGGGTGTAATCACGGGGGAAATTTCTCGGCGGAATTGACCTGTTCCCCTGCAAACGCTCTGTGCCTCCTAGGGGGGGAGGGGTGCCCCACAGATTGGGAAATGCTGATTTACACAATATGATGTAGTTCAATGCACTAATATTTCACTTTGAGCCTCTTTTTGTAGTTTTTCATTTATGTGCATCACTCACTTACAGAAGGTTTTTTTTTTTCCTGTTCTTTGTGCACAAGTGAGAGATCACTGTAACTGGAGCTTCAGGTATCTATAATCAGATATCTGACAAAATCCATATCCAATGCATCTTTACTCTGCATGATTTATTCCAATAATTGTAAAAAATATTTTTAAATTAACGAGTTCCATCACTTACAAAATTCTTTTCATGGTTTATTCCAATATCTGGTATAGGTTCTTCCTCGGAATATTCATTCAAACTCACTTCATTTATACTAAAAGATTCACTCATGGATATTTTTCTCTGTTGACGTGCTAAAAAAGAAAATAATTAAATGTATCACTTCTAAACAAAGAAATCAATACTGTTTATCTGCTATGGTGCCATTACTACACATCTAAATAATAAAAGTCCTGTCAATAATGTTTCCCGGATCGACTCATCTCCTCCCGGTGCATCTGCAATCTGCGGCCATGTTGAAATTTTGATAAAAACAACATTTTTATTGCTAACTAAAAGCAAAAACTTTTTGTACATTTCGAAAGATCTCTAAAAAATTAACCTTTTTTTAACTTGCCACTACTTTCAACTCTAAATATCTGACGCGATATCACGCCTTGAAAAAGTAAACACAAAAGCGGAGAGTACAACAGATTGTTTGGTGACAACATCTATGAATTATATTGTTAACTAAATCATTAAAAATGTCCGTTTCAAGAGGATTAAATAATTTTTACAATTGCACAAAATTATTTCAAGGCCATATTTTAACTAACCAAATTTATTAATTTACTATAGTAAAAAAACTATATAAAACCATAATTAGTAAAATATAAATTATATACTCATTATAATTTATATTTTACTAATTTTTCACTGATTTTATTTATTTAAGTACAAATGCATGTTCGATTGAAAGTTTTATTGTTACAAAGAAAAATATTTTTAGAGAAACAACACATTGCAGCATGAATATAGTGATAAATATCTCGATAGGCTATTTTTCTCTTCAACGGTAATCTCCCCAGCTACCTCCTCAAAGAGATTTTGCTACTAACAACTGTATTTATTAAAGTATCGATTTTAAACGAAAAAGTTAGTCATAGAATTATTTTAGTATGTTGCAAATTTTGGTCGCGAAGAGGCCCGTGTGCCATAGGTTGTACAAACCAGTCACGGAGCTGTGCGTGTCCTCTAAGTTGCACATTTTGGACGCGACGTGGCCATCGGCGGCCAAAACTGGTCGCCAAAGGTGGCTGGTTTATAAATATGTATTTAAAACACAAAATTGCTAATCTACTTTCTATAGGTAAAATGAAAAGAAAGTCACCAGCCTCCCACTCGTTCCTCATAATTCTCCCCCACTTTTTAAAAATTCAATGGCAATAATTAAGCTTCTTTGTGAGGAAGTCTACTTTTTCTACCTTTGCGGCTCTTGCCCTTCCCATTTTCTTCCCCTTATGCATATTATGAAAACATACAAAAGAATTTCTTTTTGTCTTTTCTGTGGGAGGAAAGGAAACTGTTATGAATCTGTTAGGGGGGAACATGATCTCTCTTTTAAATTGGCCTCCGTTTAACCAGATCCCTGCTTTAACTGGCCATAACTGATTTGAACACAATGATTACAAAAAAATTTTTCTTTAAGGGGGTATTCTGGTTTAGAAGCCCTACTTTTAGGTGTTTTTTCGGATGCGATTAAAAAAAAAAAATACCATCCATATTTTTATAAGTTTTTTATTGATATTTAAATAATACAAAACATTAAAGAAAAAAAATCAAATTTAAAAAAACTGCAGGCCGGCGAAGTGGGGTCTGATGGAAAAATGACTTGTCCTGATGTGCAGGATATAAATCCTTCCAGTGACCTGAAATGGAAAACCATGAATAATCCTTAAAGAGGAAGGACGTAATTATCGCACTACGAGACGTTTTTGGAAAAAAAAAAAAAAAAAAAAAAATTCACAAAATGGCGGCAGTTTGAAAAATACGTTTTGTTTTTTCTCCGTTTAATTTTTTTTTTTTTTTAAATCCGAACGACGAAAAAAAAAAAAAAATTCTTGGTAGTGCGATACTATCTTATAAATAAAAATGAAATTCTGTTTGTTTGTGGATTTGATTCGTATACAAATCTACAAAAATGGACCTATTGGCCTGAAATTTAGCACAGATATGTAAAATAATATAGAATAAATCATAGTCCACTTTAAAACTTTGAAAGTCCACCCGTTCCAGGAATTTAAGAGATTTTTTATGCTCTCCACGCAAAAAGCTTTCCGTAATTGTAACCCCTGTAGTGAAAAAAGTGTGAAATAAGCATCGTGGTTGCCATGTGTGGCGATTTTGCCGAATAAAATGTTTTAAATTCTCAAAGTAAAAATAAAAGAATAATAATGATTTTATATTTGTAAGGTTATTTTTTTTTTTTAATTATAATATCGTGTGCATGGGAAATCAGAGCAGGAATGAAATGTTTTATACGCAAAACAATAAGAATTGAAGATTTCCGAGGCTAATGTGTAAAATTTTTAGTTTGGCGAAAAAATAAAGTAGCTGAAATATCGATTTTGAGTAAGTGAGTTCTAACGGTTTGCACAGTTTTCGGCTTGACGCAATTTATTGAGAGCTTAAGGAAATAGATTTTTGAAAACAAGTGCAAAGGTTTTATTAGAATACAGCGTTAAATTTTACTGATCCGTGAAGAAATAATGCAGTTATTAAGGGATTTCAAGCGATCTAACTTCAGAATTCTCGCCAATTGAGTACATTGATTTAAGTTGGGGGAATTCCGCCAAATTTCAGAAAATTGAAATCTTCTCATTTAGTAAATCGGAGTAACGATGAATAAAACACATTATAGTTGATAATTTTAAAAAATTCGGCTGTATTAAAGGATTCCAAGGATCCCAAAGGATTTGGCGGTCGAACCATTTCCCATATTGATTGCTGCTAAGTCAATGCTTCGAATGATTCCCTGAAAAAGCTCTTGCAAAATGGCGTATGTTGGCACTTTGGCGAGGCTTAGATTTGAAACTGGATTTATTTGAGACTGGTATATATAATAACACTGGTTATAGATAAAAATGAATGTTGGTATGTGTTTATGAGGTTGAAAAACACCAGCACCGTTGCACCATGAAATTTGGTCCACCTAAGTCTTTTATCATTGAGAAGCTTTTTATGCTATCCGTTTTCCTCTAACTTGCCACCAGGAGGCGCAGCAGAACGTCAAATTCTATTCCGTTTAGCCGTTTACTATGCGAATACCGTCCAACCGATTTTGATGAAATTTGGTACACGCGGATATTAGAACACGGAGAATATTTTTCAGTATCCATTTTGCTGTAACTTGCCGCTAAATGGCACTGCAACGCATCAACTTCTATAACGTTCGACCGATCAGCATAAAATTTCTTATACTTACACATTTCAGCACGAAGAATATATTCTAACTGTGTTCCTTTTGATGTTACTCACCACTAGATGGCACTGCAATGCATTATTATTTTAACTCGCCACTACATGATGCTGCAGCAGGCCAAATTCTTGACCATTCAAACGGTCGCTATGAAAATCAGTATACATAGCTATTTGAACAATGAGAATATTTTGGCGTTATCCATTTTGCTATATCTCGCCACTTGACGGCGCTGTAGCAAATCATTACTTTAATTAACCACTAGATGGCCCTGCAGTGTATAACTTCTTGACTGTGCAAATGATCGTTATGAAAATTGGTATACATAGATATTTGAACACGGTCGCTATGAAAATCAGAATACATAGCTATTTGAACAATGAGAATATTTTGGCGTTATCCATTTTGCTATAACTCGTTACTTGACGGCGCTGTAGCAAATCATTACTTTAATTAACCACTAGATGGCCCTGCAGTGTATCACTTCTTGACTGTGCAAATGATCGCTATGAAAATAGGTATACATCACAGAGGAAAGTGGAGGGAGCAATCGACGCACATACCGTTTTCAGAAAGTTTCCACCGCTGAACTACTTTCTTTTGATTGGAGACCAGAAGATTAGCGGGAAGCCCTTGTTACTGTATGGTGATAAAGCTTTGTTTTACTAAATCTTTGTTTTAAAATAGAGATGGTAGCCTGTTGTGTTATTAATTGCACTAACAGAACAAATGTAAAGAAGCCTGGTGTCACTTTTTACAGGTTAAATAATAATTTTTAATGTACTTTCATCAGGAGTAGCAATTTTTTTACATACTACAGTTGAACCTGTATGTCAAATGTAATGTTCATGTATTGTCGCTATGAAAATCAGTATACATAGCTATTTGAACAATGAGAATATTTTGGCATTATCCATTTTGCTATAACTCGTCACTTGACGGCACTGTAGCAAATCATTACTTTAATTAACCACTAGATCGCGCTGCAGTGTATCACTTCTTGACTGTGCAACTGATCGCTATGAAAATAGGTATACATAGATATTTGAACACGGGGAAGAGTTTCGCTTTAGATGTCGCGTCAACACATGAACTTCAGGGCTGTCCAGCCGATCGTCCTGAAATTTCGTATTCATCGATATCTGAGTGCGAAGAATATTTTTGCCGTATCCGTTTTGCTAAAACTCACCACTGGATTGAGCTATGCCGTATGGCCTTCTGCACAGTACAAACGATTGCCTTGAAATTCGGTATGCATGGTTATTGAACACAATATAATACGATATCCATTTTGCTATATCTCTTTATTACAATAAATAGTAATCACCACAAATCGTAATATCAAAAAGTCCATTTATTCCCGTGCGAAGAACGGGTACTTCAGCTATTAATGTACAAAGATGCTCTGTATAAAATTTCAAGTGAATCGGTTGAATAAAACTTGAGATATCATGCACACCGTTTCTTGAAAAGTAGTTTCGAGAAAAACACGTTTAAAGTTTGAGGACTAGTTGTGTGCAGTCGGAGTTGTTTAACGGCGTGTTATACTTACTTCTTATGAATCAGCTATCCCTACTCCGTACAAAGTACCTTCTTCATGTCATGTTTAGCGAAGCCCTTTCAGATGATCTAGCAGTTCTAGTTTCCTTGGAAGCCTTAGAAGCTCGTACCTCGAACCTGCTAATTAGGGCTTGATCACGTTTGTTGACAAATGCATGAGATTCTGGCCCAATTGTTATTCCCATTTCTGATAAAATCTTTAAAACTGGTAAAAATCCTTCATTAAATATACATACCGCAATGAAATTAGCAATTTCAATTGTATGGGTACCAGCATGAATATGCTTGGGTGCGATGAGCGAATTTACAGACTCGTTATTATTCTGAGTTTCTGAGCCCAAGCACCTTTCCAGCAAGCTTTCTGGAGACAAATTTTCACATATTGGTTTTATTACTTTTTCAACTGCTTCAGTTAAAGGAGGATTATTATGCACAATTTTGTCGGCGCGTCACAAAATGAGCTTAACTCCAAAAGTAATTAAAATTTCGATAATCCTCTTAGGGACATATTCTTAAAGGGTTATACACTATGAAAATATGAAAAAAAAATTGATTTTTTAGAGTTAAACATTTCTACTAATAATTTCGTGTTGGCATTTATATGTATTAGTGGGTGACAAAATGTCGATATTGAAGACATGAGAAACTTGCCGGGTGACAAAATTATCAGAGCTGTCACATGTGACTTACGATAACGATGACTCAGACATCGATGATCTAACAACAACCTCCATCATGTCACATAAAGATGGAACAGAAGCACTGCAAATAGTTTTATGCTTTGTGTAACAACAAGCATGTCTCCTCCATCAATGTGATGTTATAAAGAAAAAATCTGATGTGTCCAACACATGACTTCCTTGCACGTCTATTAAATCAAAAATGTTTTTTACGCACTTCCTCTAAACTTATTTGTTTGAAAGATATAAAATATCAATAATAGTAAGATATAGCGATTTCTAGCCAAACATTTTGATATCGCCAAGCTGAGTTCAATTTGAAAGATTTCTTTCTGACACTTTATTTGGCGATATTTCACCAAAAGCCGACAAACTTGAGATAGTTTGCGAGATTTTGGGGATAGCCAAAGTAGTCATTGACCACAGACTTTCAATGAATTGAATGCATCCATACACCTTAATGTATTTAAAGTCATTTGGCTCACCCTGTAAATAAATTCCCAGTCGATTGCTGTCAAAAAAGATATTGAAAACCGTTAGATATTATAATATAGTTCTAAATACAAAAGTTCAAAATTCTACGGGTTAAAGTTTTAGAGTTATACAAAATACGAAATAATTTTTGGCGCCAAATTTGGCGATATTTCGGCGAAACTCGTCAATGTCGACGACATTTGCCGAGATATTAAGCATGGACCAACAATAACAGATTATCGCCAAATTTGGCAATATTTCGCCAAAACTCACCAAGAACGATGACAAATGGCGATACTTTGGGCATGGACCAAATGACTGACTATCGCCAAATTTGGCGACATTTCGGCAAAATTCGCCAAGGCCGAGGACAGACGCCGAGATTTTGGGCATGTACCAAACAATGACTGTCTACAATTGTATTATATTGAAGATGTCCATAGACATTAAAGTACTGAAATTCTTTTCAGTGGTCCTGTAAATAAACTCTCCAGTAGATTTTAACCAAAAAGTGACATGCACAACTAGATGTTACAACAATCTTATATATGAAATTTCATAATAGTTTTTGAGATTTGAGAGTTAAATATGCACACACGTACACAAAAAAGTCGCCAAGCTTGGCGACTTTTGGCATAGTACTTGAGGGAGGCACGTGACGGTGGTCGGACCATTACCTAACTTATGTGGTAGGACGGTATTGTGCTTGAAATGGATGAATCTCCTAAAATTGCCATTGACCGTAATGTATTGGAAATCTTTTGAGTGTTCCTGTAGCAGAACTGTAAATGATAAACACACTTTTTTTAATGGAGAAATTCATTTTCTAACTCTTTACAGCATATATCACTTCTGAGTCGTTTGAAATAGCCCAATACCTCTAAAAAACGCTTTGATGAATTTCGGCCCATAGAGCGTAATGTATTTCGAATCTTTTAGGCGGTTCTGTAGATAAACTATCCAGTCGAATGGAACCGAAAGGGGAGGTGCACAACTAGATGTTACAACAATCCTAAATATAAAGTTTCAACATTCTACGCCTAATAGTTTTTGAGATATGCGAGTTTAATGAATTTCGGCCCATTGAGCGTAATGTATTTCGAATGTTTTGGGCGGTCCTGTAGATAAACTATCCAATCGAATGGAACCAAAAGGGGAGATGCACAACTAGATGTTACAACTATCCAAAATATGAAGTTTCGACATTCTACGCCTAATAGTTTTTGAGATATGCGAGTTTAATGATTTTCGGCCCATAGAGCGTAATGTATTTCGAATCTTTTGGGTGGTCCTGTACATAAACTATTCATTCGATTGCGACCAAAAGGGGAGGTGCACAACTAGATCATAGAACAATCGTAAATATCAAATCTCAACATTCTACGACCCATAGTTTTTGAGATATGCGAGTTACATACATACGTACATACGTACGTACAGACGGCATGGAAAAACTGACCACAATAAACTCGCCGCTGGTCAAAATGAGTTGCAGACGCGTTAATATGATCGTGCATGCTAGCCTACGATGAGATGCATCGAAAAAATTTTTAAAATTCAATTTAGAGGTAGTCAAAATCGGTTTTTTTGTCGAAATTTGGCCCCCAAAATTTTTCGGGATCACATTACTTCCTTATACTACGTACAAGGAAGTAAAAAGGTAATACTGTACAGTAAGTCGTCAAATTTCCAGTCTTCAGCAGAAAAAAATGAGAGACATTTTTAAACACTTTTCTTCTAATCGTATGTAATAAATTGCTACATTTACTATAGCACATTTCCCTCAGTTGAATGTTTTTTCTTAATCTCCACTTTAACCAGCTTAGCCCAGTCTCACTTAGACTGGTTAAAAGGGAGTCTACTACAGGGTGTCCACCAATGTTAGGAGGCAAAAATAGTAATTAGTAGCCTCACGGCTGTAAAAAAGTCATCCGTTTAGAAGTCATTTTTTAAATTTTAGTTGCAAAATAGTAGCATTTTTGCATGATTTTGTAGTTAAAAAATAAACATGTGTCATTTAGCTTCATTTAAGAAGGAATGAATAAAATGATGTTAAAAAACTACAGGGATGTGCCAGCTGAATTTAAATTTTGGAGCAATTAAAAAGACGTTTTTGGAGCAAGAAAAACAGATTAGTGGTGCAACTGGGAGAACAAGAATATCAATTTTGAAATACAAAATTTATTTTTGGAGGAAAAAGTCATTAAGGAATGCCAATCTAAAAATGAAAATTAAGGAGGTTCTTAAAAACTCTTTGCTAATAACAAAAAAAATCTGGAGTGACTCCACTCAACTTTCCGAACACTTACGATTAAGATCATTACCAAGCATTTAAATAAATTTTAATCGATGAATAATTCAAACATATATACCAAATTGAAACTCAATCGAATGCACCGTTTAAACGCTTGCGCACTTTCAAGAATTTCTCCCCATATGCCATTATGCCATAATATAAAAGAAATTTTTGTCGTAGCCCTGTAGATAAACTATAAGTCTTATACACACCAAAATCAATACCGGTCTTAAGATGGTGATATATAACATATATACCCAATTTCAGCTCAATCGAAGGTACCGTTTAAACGCTAGCGCACTTTCAAGAATTTCCCCCCCATAGGCCATAATGTAAGAGAAATCTTTGCCGTAGCCCTGTAGAAAAACTATAAGTCCTATACACACTAAAATCAATACCGGTCTTGCGACGGTGGTTTATAACGTATATATCTAATTTGAGCTGAATCAAATCTACCGTTTAAACGCTAGCGCACTTTCAAGAATTTCCCCCCCATAGGCCATAATGTAAGAGAAATCTTTGCCGTAGCCCTGTAGAAAAACTATAAGTCCTATACACACCAAAATCAATACCGGTCTTGCGACGGTGGTTTATAACATATATACCGAATTTGAGCTCAATCGAATCTACCGTTTAAACGCTAGCGCACTTTCAAGAATTTCCCCCCCATAGGCCATAATGTAAGAGAAATCTTTGCCGTAGCCCTGTAGAAAAACTATAAGTCCTATACACACCAAAATCAATACCGATCTTGCGATAGAGGTTTATAACATATATACCCAATTTTAGCTCAATCGAATCTACCGTTTAAACGCTAGCGCACTTTCAAGAAATTCCCCCCATAGGCCATAATGTAAGAGAAATCTTTGCCGTAGCCCTGTAGAAAAACTATAAGTCCTATACACACCAAAATCAATACCGGTCTTGCGACGGTGGTTTATGATATATATATCCAATTTGAGCTCAATCGAATGCTCCTTTTAGGAGCTATCGTGTTCACTCACTCACTCACTCACTCTCTTTCTCTCTCTCTCTCTCTCTCTCTCTCTCTCTCTCACTCACTCACTCACTCACTCACTCACTCACTCACTCACTCACACACACACACACACACACACACACACACACACACACACACACACACACACCACACACACACACACACACACACACACACACACACACACACACACACACACACACACACACACACACACACACACACACACACACACACACACACACACACACACAACACACACACACACACACACACACACACACACACACACACACACACACACACACACACACACACACACACACACACACACACACACACACACACACACACACACACACACACACACACACACACACACACACACACACACACACACTTTCCTTACATGGTACATGTTCGGAAAGTAACCAGTTTTTTTTCTTTTTTTCTTTGAGGGGGGGGGGTCGTCAGAAGCTTATGAAATAAATAAAAAATTCTGTTATTTTATACATTGCAATACAAAATGTCTATTTTAACCCTACAAGGCACCTGGTACCATATATGGAACAACAACTTTAATTATTCCTCTGTGTTTAACTACTAGCCTGGACATCTTTCAGTTTTTAAAATAATTTCTACATAGATAGCAACAATATAATCCAGGCTATTGTGTGTAGAAGTCATTACTGTTCCCATTATTGTCAAAACTGACTGAAATGTAAACCATAATCTTTCATATGTCATTTTGTTTATTTTAGAAAAAAAGCAAAAAAAAGTTAGCAAAAAGTTTTGACCCAGAAAAAATTATCGCGTGTTGGAGTTCATCATACTAAGAAATAATCTGAATATTAAAATGTCAAAACAAAAGCTAAAAAAGTATAGTTAAGGCTCAGTGTACTACCTACAGAACTGAAAAAAAAAAAAAAAAAAAAAAGATTTTCTAGTAAAATATTTTATTACCTTTTTTTAAATTAATTTTCTCAAAATACTAATCACTAACATCATCACATCTTAATTTTGGGTTCAGGAAAAAAATCAAGCCTCTTAGAGTTAAATCAAAAATCCAATATTTATTAAACTATATTAATCCATTTATGCCTAGAGTCCCTTTTTTGCGATGGCATTTACGCTATCAGTCAAAAACATTATTTATTTTTCCCAGCCTTTATTCACGAGTAACATATACGAGTTATTCAAGAGCATGGAACCTCAACTCTTCAATATATTTTAACATGACCCAGTAGGATGCTGACCTCTTAATTACTTCCTTGTACGTAGTATAAGGAAGTAATGTGATCCCGAAAAATTTTGGGGTCCAAATTTCGACAAAAAAACCGATTTTGACTACCTCTAAATTTAATTTTAAAATTTTTTTCGGTGCATCCTATTGTAGGCTAGCATGCACGATCATATTAACGCGTCTGCAACTCATTTTGACCAGCGGCGAGTCTGCTGTGGCCAGTTTTTCCATGCCGTCTGTACGTACGTACGTACGTATGTATGTAACTCGCATATCTCAAAAACTATTGGTCGTAGAATGTTGAGATTTGATATTTAGGATTGTTCTATGATCTAGTTGTGCACCTCCCCTTTTGGTGGCAATCGAATGGATAGTTTATGTACAGGACCGCCCAAAAGATTCGAAATACATTACGCTCTATGGGCCGAAATTCATTAAACTCGCCTAACTCAAAAGCTATTAGGCGTAGAATGTCGAAACTTCATATTTTGGATAGTTGTAACATCTAGTTGTGCACCTCTCCTTTTGGTTCCATTCGACTGGATAGTTTATCTACAGGACTGCCCAAAACATTCGAAATACATTACGCTCAATGGGCCGAAACTCATTAAACTCTCATATCTCAAAAACTATTAGGCGTAGAATGTTGGAACTTTATATTTAGGATTGCTGTAACATCTAGTTGTGCACCTCCCCTTTCGATTCCATTCGACTGGATAGTTTATCTACAGAACCGCCCAAAAGATTCGAAATACATTACGCTCTATGGGCCGAAATTCATCAAAGCGTTTTTTAGAGGTATTGGGCTATTTCAAACGACTCAGAAGTGATGTATGCTGTAAAGAGTTAGAAAATGAATTTCTCCATTTAAAAAAGTGTCTTTATCATTTGTAGTTCTGCTACAGGAACACTCAAAAGATTTCCAATACATTACGGTCAATGGCAATTTTAGGGGCATTCATCCATTTCAAGCACAATACCGTCCTACCACATAAGTTAGGTAATGGTCCGACCACGGTCACGTGCCTCCCTCAAGAACTATGCCAAAAGTCGCCAAGCTTGGCGACTTTTGGTGTACGTGTGTGCATATTTAACTCTCAAATCTCAAAAACTATTATGAAATTTCATATATAAGAATGTTGTAACATCTAGTTGTGTATCTCGATTTTTGGTTCCAATCTACTGGAGAGTTTATATACAGGACCACCGAAAAGAATTTTAGTACTTTAATGTCTATGGACATCTTCAATATAATACAACTGTAGACAGTCATTGTTTGGTACATGCCCAAAAACTCGCCGTCTGTCCTCGACCTTGGCGAGTTTTGGCAAAATATCGCCAAATTTGGCGATAGTCAGTCATTTGGTCCATGCCCAAAGTATCGCCATTTGTCATCGTTCTTGGCGAGTTTTGGCGAAATATCGCCAAATTTGGCGATAATCTGTCATTGTTTGGTTCATGCTTAAAATCTCGCCAAATTTCGTCGACATTGACGAGTTTCGCCGAAATATCGCCAAATTTGGCGCCAAAAATTATTTCGTATTTTGTATAACACTAAACCTTTAACCCGTAGATTTTTGAACTTTTGTATTTAGAACTATTGTAATATCTAACTGTTTTCCATATCTTTTTTGACAGCAATCGATTGAGAATTTATTTACAGGGTGAGCCAAATGACTTTAAATACATTGAGGTGTATGGATGCATTCAATTCATTGAAAGTCTGTGGTCAATGACTACTTTGGCTATCCCCAAAATCTCGCAGACTATCTCAAGTTTGTCGGCTTTCGGTGAAATATCGCCAAATAAAGTGTCAGAAGGAAATATTTCAAATTGAACTCGGCTTGGCGATATCGAAATATTTGTCTAGAAATCGCTAAACCTTACTATTATTGATATTTTATATCTTTCAAACAAATAAGTTTAGAGGAAGTGCGTCGAAAATATTTTTGATCTAATGGACGTGCAAGGAAGTCATGTGTTGGACACATCAGATTTTTTTTATACATAATGATTTTAAAAGAAATCATCTCTTGTTCAAGAAGTTGACATCAGAAATTTATCTATTATTGCTGGTATTAGCAAAAATCAAAGAAAGTCGCAAAAATATCTGGGCACAAATGGGTTAGCTTATAAAAAATTTGGTAAAAAATTACCAATTCATATAAAATTAAATTTAAAGCAGGGGTCAATTTTTACTCTTAAGGCATTGGAGGTTAGCATTTAAATAAATTTTAATTGATGAATAATTCAAACATGTATACCAAATTGAAGCTCAATCGAATGCACTGTTTAAACGGTAGCACATTTTCAAGAATTTTCCCCCATAGGCCATAATGTAAAAGAAATCTTTGTTGCAGCCCTGTAGGAAAACTATAAGTCCTATACACACCAAAATCAGTAGCGGTCTTGTGACGGTGGTTTATAACCTATATACCCAATTTTAGATCAATCGAATGCCCCATTTAGGAGCTATCATGTTCACTCACATGCACACAAACACACATACACACATACATCTCATAAAAATAGCATAACTGAATTCAGAAGACAGCAAAACGTGTAAATACACCAAAATCTCAAAGTCGAATTTTTTCATGATTACAATACTTTATTTACATGGTACATGTTCGGAAAGTAAAAATATTTGTTTTTAAGATCAATAGAGAAAGACTGAAATTAGAATGCTTAGAATGTGTGATGATTTTTATAAAATGTTGGGAGATTTACAAACGTTTTCAACGTATATGGAAAAATTAAAAATATAGCAGTTTTGCTGAATTTGGAGCAAAAATGTCCAAAAATTATCTTTTTGTAGCAGACTGGCACATCAGGATTGATTTGGCCCAACTTGGAGCAATTGGAGCAGCTGGCACATCCCTGTATACAGGGTATCTGAAAAGTCCTAGATACATTTAAAAAATTCATAGAAAATCAACAAATTATTGTATGAATATGCAGTTTGCACAATAATGCTTTACAGGTTAACGAATTTTTTTTTACACAGTAACTTCAATTACTTCCAAATTGTGTTCATAGGTGGCTCTGCACCATCACAGTAAGTTTCCCGAATGTCTTGTACAGTCTTATTCCATCTTTGTGGCCAATCACTTCTTTCCCTGTCTAAAATGCTCCCAGTCTTTTCAAATGATGTCAGGCCAAAATGCTGTTTCGACTCTGAGTGTTTTTCTTAAACATGTTACGAAACTTTCTCTGAAATATACTTATTGATTTAGTTAAAATCATATACGGAGGTACTTGGTTCACTAAAAACATAAATAATAGTCATTAAAACTCTGTAAAAAACACAAACCATTAGCTGTTTCAGCAGCACTACTTCTGAAGATGTCAGTGGAGTAGTGCTGCCGAAAGTGCTAATGGTTTGTGCTTTTAACCTTTTAATGGTGTTTTAATGGCTATTATTTATGTTCTTAATATACTTATTGATTTTCATTCGAAATACCAACCTATGCAATGCACTTTCTCAATTTCATGCGCCTTAGCTAGAATGAATATTCACACACTGTCAATACTGTTTGAAACTCACGAAAAATCCTTATTGGCTCTCATTGCTGAAAACTGGAGATACAGTGTCACATTTTTGAAGCAATTTTTTTTAAGATGGAATAATAAATTCTTGATTCTGTGAAGCATTGTTGTGCAAACTGCATATTCATACAATAATTTATTGATTTTCTGTGAATTTTTGAAATGTGTCAAGGACACCCTGTATAAGAGAGCATTTTGTACATTTGTTTTTATAGCACACTTAAAAAAACAGATTAGAATGTTTGATGGAAAATTAATTGTAGCTTTGAAAAGAAAAGAGAGTTGCCAAAAACCAAAACAGGGTGTCCACCAAAATTGTTGGTAAAAATTCAAGCACATTTCAAGGCTCATCTCTAAATTTTTCAAGGACCCTCGTGTAAAAAATTATCATCATATTTTTCAAAAAACCCTCACCCCTAGCTAAAAAAAATAGTCATCCTTTCAGGCAGATAAAGAAGATACGTGTGTTTCAAACTTTATCATACATATTTAAGTTGACATCTAAAGTCCTAATCTCTATTTTTGGTGAGAAAACACGACATGATATCTGCATAGATAAAACCCCATTTTTCGAATGCTATATGAGCAAAAAGCTAAAATTCTAACTTTACATGCAATTCACAGTTTGAAAGTAATTATTTTTTCCCCCAATAGGCAGGCTCTGCCAACAAGCTTTTGTCACTACTAAGGCCCGAAACACAAGCCATTTCATTATGGGTGCACTCAATGGGGTGGTTAGAGTTACCCCTTATGAAGGGATGGACAATTTAACACCCAAGCCGGGAACTGAGCCCGGACACAAAGCATGATATAATGGTTCTTAAGCCACTACACTACCTGGGTGGCTTTGAAAGTGATTATAAGTGCAGTTCTTTTGAATGTTAAACAATCATATAAAAGTAATTGCAAATCATAATTTTAAAACCAATTGTGAACAAAACATATAATTGCTTTAGTAAGTTGCTAATAAGTAATAAAGCTGAATTTATAAGGAAAAAAATGTAAGTAAAAACAAGATAAGAGTAATACAAAAACACCAAGTGCATTTATCTCTAATAAGTGCATTTTAGGAGATGGCCAAAGCAAGCTTTTATTTCTGGTTTTAGCTGGTATGAGCCTCTTTTAGAATTCCAACTCATGGATAGTCCATATATGGTTAAAAAAAAAAAAAAAAAAAAAAAAAAAAAACAGTGTGGGAACAGCAATTTTATATTTCTTACCATACAGCATGTGTTTGTAATTCTTCATTTTTAACTGTACAATAAAAAATAAGTTTTCATGAATATCATATTAATGAAATTATCAAATGTTTTTTTAATCAACTCATATGCAGAAAATACTTCAAGGAAATGTGTTTCTAAGGAGCACAGTCAGTTTTTATTTTTTTTTTTTTTTTTTCCCCTTTCAGAAAACATGAACTGAAAATCTCCTGAAATTATAATTTTTTCTGACAAATTTCAAAACTTACTCTCTTGCATAGAACAATTTTAACAAACGCAAAAACTTTTTTTATTTTTTTTGAGGGTGTGTGTGTGTGTGGGGGGGGGGGGGGGGTAACTGATATAATTTTCTCAAGTTTTGAAGATTCATACTTGCCAACTTTTGAAATTCCCAAGATGCAAAATAACATGCAAGTGACATACTGAACTATTGGCAACTATATATACAACTAGGGTTGCCAGGTCGCCAAACCAAATAGCCGGACAGACAAGCCAGTTTGGCCGGACATTTGGGTAAAAAGGCCGAACAGCCTACAATATTGAGGATTTTGAGCCTACAATATTGAGGATTTTGTCTCAGTATTAATAGGTACAACAAAAAAATTGTATGTAAAATCAAGCTTTTTTGATTATTACTATGAATCTTGTTAAATTCTAAT
Source organism: Cheiracanthium punctorium (assembly GCA_038373885.1). Classification (NCBI taxonomy): domain Eukaryota; kingdom Metazoa; phylum Arthropoda; class Arachnida; order Araneae; family Cheiracanthiidae; genus Cheiracanthium; species Cheiracanthium punctorium. The sequence continues at coordinate 103,809 of JAWZYV010012583.1, read as the reverse complement.
GAAATATAAATATCATCAAATGCCAAATCAGTTCAAGTACTTTATTATTAATCAGTCAAAGTCACCAATGAAAAGCCTAACAAAAGCCGGATACCATTAAGTTTGGCCGGACACGCAATCAAAAAGCCTAACTATGTCCGGCTTTATCCGGACACCTAGCAACGCTATATACAACTATTTGGCAGGAATCATTTCTGGTGAGTTCTGCAAAATAATGTGCGAATAAAAAAAATTAATTTTACTAAATAGCATATGAACAGTATTTTAATGTGTTCCATTAAATAAACTCTTAAGTTTCCTCCATTTCATAGTTTAAATAGTATAAAGTATTAAAATTTACATAACACACAATACATATTTCTTAAATAAAAATCAAAATAATAATTAAAATTTAGTTACTTTAATCTAAAAGAAACATTCATACTGGCCACAAAATTTAAATGATCTTAAACACATCAGAGAAGGAAAAAAACAATTCTGTTATGCATGAAAAAGAAATGTAAAATTATATTTAAAAAGAAATCTCATAAACATATACATAGTTGTTTGCTTTCAAAAAAAAAATCCCACCAAAACATCCCTTGTTTCAAATTTATTATTACTGCCTGCCCTCTTCAATGAAATTTTTTGGCCTGATAATTAAACTGATGATTCTTTTCTTGCTTTTTGTGCAATTTAAACTAAGAATGCCACAAAAAATTTTGCTGTGTAACTATTACATTCCATCTTGTTTTTCTTAAGAATATGTATTTTCATAAAGTTTTTCTCTTTATCTAAGTCTCTTAACCAAGACAACTGAAACAGGTTATGTTTTATTCTCAGTAAAATAAATTATATATATAAATTTCTATTAGTTTGATCATATCTTGGTGCATTAACTAACATTAGATAAATGCATGCTTGCGATAAAATATGCTTACTGAATCACACAACCTTTATTCCATTATTGTGAAATTATGCTGCAGATTATTTTCAGTGCCTAAAAAGCCATTGCAGATTGACAGAAAATTTTCTGCTTCTGGGCTTGTGGCAATATACAAGGGACTACATTTTATTTACACAACTACTGAACTTGTCTTCAAGAACATTTGGATATTATTGGACAATCGTGCCTCTATACAGCACCTCTCTCATTGGATGACTGTTGGGATATGACGAGCTTACATTTGCTAAAAGACACTCTATACACTTGCAATGGGCCCCCTCCCATGTTGGACTGAATGGTAATGCGATTGCCAATAGTTTGGCCAAGACTGGTTCTGGTGATAGCCTGCATGACAACGCTAAATTAATTTATTCAGAAATTTCCTCAATCAAAAGGAAGGAACGAGCTCAATATATCGAGAAAACAACAGACGGCTCTCTCACGCTTTCTGAGTGGCCATATCAAATCTCTTGACTTTCAACAAGGCGAGAGGCTCTTTCTGGAGTGTCATTGGTGTGGGACTGTTCAAGCCTCCCCCGATCATATTCTTAATTGTTTAAATTTTACCATTTTTGAGATTTTAAGGGATCCGATTTTATTTTTGGACCTTCTAGACATTTTTGGTTTTATGGAGATGGTGTAGCTTTGCTACATCATCTGGGATTAGAAATAACAACAACAATTCTTTAGCTATTAAGAAATAAGTAGGCAGTGCAAATTGAAAAAATGTTCAAAATAAGGTCAGAAATAACACTCCATTAAAATTTCCCTTGCTAATTTTTAAAATAAGTTACACTTTTTAAATTTGCATACGACCCTCTTACAAAAAAATTCATAATTAGTAAAATGTGCCCCATACACTAATGAGATGACATACAAAGTCTGAGAATTGTATACCTTAAAAAGCGTCAGAGATGAGAAGATAACGTTGACTTAAACCACTTTTCAATGTCTCTCAAAGGGAAAAAATCATGTTCAATGATCGCATTTCAGGGGTCATACAGAAATTACGAAAGAAATTTTTTTTCCACTCTAGCAATAAATGCTTATATTCAAAATTATGTACAGTCCCTGATCATCTTTCATTAATATCTCTCTCTGTGGTTGTATGATAAAAAGCTCACAAATTTGTGACACAACCTTACTAGTGTATAGGGCACATTTTACTAAATGGGAATTTTTTTACGAGGGTCTTATATGATTTTAAAATGTGTAACTTTTTGAAGATTAACAGGAGAAATATTTTTTTAATGGAGTCTTATTTCCAATCTTATTCTGAACATTTTTTGAACGACACTGCCCACTTATCTCTAATAGATAAAGAATTAAATACCGTTGCCACCTTTGCGACACCCTGTATAATAGTCTCATCAGGACCTTTTATCATACTTCACCTAAATAGCATTTGTCATTCTATAGAATGCCTAGGTATTATATACAATGCCTAGGAAAAGTATGTAATAATTCTCATATTTCATACTTTGCCTAAAAACATCCGGCATTGTATAGAATGCCGGCGTTTCATACTTTGCCGGTAACATACATATATTTTTTTCCTACCAAAACATTCCTTGATTCAATATCATTATTATTACTATTATTTTGTATCATTTTCATTCATATCTGTATGTGCCATCTTCAATGAAATTTTTTCTTTACTATTTTACATTTTTAAAAGTGATTAAAAAATAATTTTAATTTAAAATAAGAATCAATTTTTACTGTTATGGTACTGGAGGTTCAAATAAAAATACACTAAAGGGAAAACATTACTTCTTAAGATGAATGGGAAAAGATTGGAATTCGGAAGTTGGTGCATATTCAGCCAAATTTTTCCTACCCAGAATTTCAATGAACAAACAGCTGATTTAGTCGATTCTTTGATCGGTGAAAAGTGTAGACTTTGAACTGAAAGCTTACAAATTGGCAAGTATGAATGGCCAATGATTTTCCTCTATGTGTTGAATATTCAAAAGTATGGTGGAATTGGTATTCTAAAATATTAAATTTTTTTCATTTAATAAAATTTACTACATTTTGCAAAAGTTGTGTAAGAATGTCATCATGCATTTATTTCAAGAAAAACACACAAAATTCAAGTTTTGTAATCGTAAAAAATGGGAATCTATCAATTTATCATAGATTCCCGTTTCTTTTTTTTTTCCCCGATTACTGGCAACTAAGTAATCTTAGGGCCCGATTCAAACGAAACGCGATCAGTCGTCTCCAAAACGATCGTTTTCTTTCTGGAAGTTCGATCGCTTTTACAAGTGATCGCAAAAGTGTATTCAAAGTGAAACAAAATAGGCGATCAAACTTACAGGTTTGCTAGATCGAAACTTTATCGCCACAGAGTGAAAATGCAACTTCCGGTGACGTAGAAAGTCGCTGTTAACCAATAAAAAAATTGCATCTTTCTCTGGAAAAAACTTTTAACTTAGTGGCGACGACTAACTGTTTATTTATTTATGTTTGAGCTGCAATGGACAATAGGCTGTGTCTTAATTTTTTTCCCCAACAGTATTGTAGGTTAATGTTTTAACATTTTAACTGGTTTAGGTTAATATTTTTTGTATGTTTATAATCATGGAAATGGCCTGCGGGAAGCTGAATTTTATCGCAGAACAGAATTTCTGTAGGGTTTATTTTCTGTCGGCCTTTGAGTTCCACTCTAGCAGACACTACGATGCAGGCGCCATTTAATTTTTAATTAAATGGCGCATTTTTAATTTATGAAGATTTTTTTTTTAGAAAATTATTAATAATAGTATTGTTCGTCATAATTATCATGTCGAATTGTTCGAATTATCGAATAATAATTGTTCTCTAGTTTGCCTACTACATTTTATTTTTCTGTAGCAGAGAAGCTGTTTATAATTATAATGGAGGGGTAGAATTACTATATATTTTATGTTCTGATATATAATTAACAATCAAAGACATCCTTAATATAATGGTATGAATATTTGTATTTGTTTAGGAGGGTTGCTAGGATGCTTATTTTAGCGAGAAATTATTCGTTATTCATGTATTTTTTCGCGCTGTTTCAAACAAAGCTTTCAAACAAAACTTTACCGAGCAATAAACGATTTAAAATAAGGACTATAGATGGCGCCTGCATGGTATTGTCTGCTAGAGTGGAACTCAAAGGCCGACAGAAAATAAACCCTACAGAAATTCTATTCTGCGAGAAAATTCAGCTTCCCGCAGGCCTAAATCTTTTGCAGAATTCCCTGTCTGATAATTCCGACGGATTGCTTCATAATTTTAAATAACGAGTCTTCGTTGTTGTTGTAATCTTCTTATCAACCATCCGCCGATCGATCCGCCATGTTCTCGAAAACGATCGCTTTTGAAAAAGCAATAGCAAAACACCGATCGCAGTGTCACGTGATCCAAAAGCAATAGACAGGTTTCACTTAAATAGGAAACATAGGAATCAGTCGAAAATTTCCGCGATCGCAATGGAAAACTATAGAACTCTGTTTCGTTTGAATCGGGCCCTTAATATTAAGAAAACCGCGGAAAAATTGAATGAATGGTGAATTTCAAGAGATTATTTTAAAAACAAAATATGGGTCGTGATATTAAGAAAAAGAAATTCCAAATTCATTAAAAAAATGGAAGATTGGAGTAAAATAGGTAAAAAAATGAATGTTTCTCATAAAAGCATAAAAATTAGCAAGTATGAATAAATGTATTTAAGCTGTCTTAATGATTTTACTCTTTCATCATGTGCTAAAAATTCAAAAGTGTGGTGGAATTTAAAGTAACAAGTTTTTTCATTTAATAAAATCTACACTTTTACAAATTTTTTTTAAAGACAGTTATGCTTTATATAAACAAAAACACAAAAAATTCAAGTTTTTTAATTGCAAAATAACAGGAATTGATCGTTTTGCCAACAAATTTTACAAAATCATGCAAATTCTTGGACCCGAAAATGACCAAAAAACATTTAGTTTTAGGTTCAAAGTTTTATTGTATTCAGGTCATCTGCAATTTTTCTTAATATGTATAGCAGAGGCCTCCAATTAGGGGAGGGCTACATGCCCCCATGTAAGGGGTTCTATCCCATGTATCGTGCTGTTATGGTGTTATGTCAAAATAGAAAGAAGGGGGGAGACACAAGAGGCAAAAAGTCTTAAAATTTATTTATGTGTAGTAGTTTGTAATTGTATAAACTCAACTCAAAAGACTTCAGGGATCACAAAGAATTTGGCTCAGCCCCCTTGCCCTAATTTTGAATTTCCCAATTGATTAATTCAAATTGATCTCAACAGCTCTGCAACTGGACATTTTTGCACTGTCAATTAAGCTTTTGATGAGTGTGTAGTACAGTGAAAATAAACATTTCAGGGGCACGTGCAGCCGACGAAAGACTTGTATTCTCGCAATCGACGATTTCAATTTTGATGCACGGCCACAAAACAGGCACAAATTTTGTTTGTATCGACAGTTTCTACCTCTTTCTCCACCTAAAATTTTCTAAAGCAGAGCTGTTGTCAATTTGGCCATGTTCTTCTTTGGTGGAAGAGAGATTTCCCGACACTGATCGAAAATTCTTTACTATTTTCAAGCATAATTCCCAACGTGAGGAAAATTCAAATACATTTCCCGACTGCTTGTCACCCTGTGAAATCTGATTTTCAAATTAGTCACCTGGAGTAAGGTAAAAGTCACCAAAAACTTGAAAATAGTATGAAAATGGCACTTTTCATTCAAAAAAGTCACCCAAGTTGCCTTATCTTTAAATTAGTAGAGTAGAACTTCTCAAAGTAAGGCTTCCACATTCCAGAAGAAACTATGCTTTGAAACAACAGCAATGATAATAAATTGGTATTCAATCAAAAATGATTTTAACTTATTAGAGATGTTTTTAAAAATACAGCAATAAATGTATTTTATCTTTAATTTATATATTTTTTCTATTTAAGAAGTGTAAGTGGTTTTTTTAGACAACTTTATCTGGTTATTACAATATTTCATTATTACAAGATTTCTATAATCCGGAATGGGTAAAATCTCTGCATTTCCAGATTTCGCAGTTTCTACTGTAATGTAAGTACAATAATAAACAAGAAAGATAAATCATGCCAAACGCATAGATTATAAAACACTTTCCAACACAAAAATGTTTTTGTGACAAATTTGGCAATTATTTTCCTTAAAACTGGAGAGATTTTGGAGATAAGATAACGTTGTATTATCACTACAAATTCAATTTCATGAGACCCTGTAAAAAATCTTTAATTTTTTTTCCCATGTTTAACTGAGGAATATAAAAATTTTATACTCATTGTCTTGTGCTAGAAATGTATTAGTGTCTCTCAAATGATTTCAGTGCCAAGTGTCACTGAGATTTTAGTACCAAGGAAGCCAGTGAGAAACAGGATTCTCTCCGAATACAATTTATTAAGATGGCGAGCCAAATGGTTGCTGGAGGCGTCTAGTGGCTTAATATAATCAGATTAGATATTTTTCAAGGTACTTACGTATTATCCCGGCGGTCCACCAAGACAAGCAATTTTTCACCAAGATAAATGCCGGACACATGAAATTATTCATGGTTCGGAATATTATTGGTGACAGTTTGCCAGCAAATTTGAGGAAAAAATAGTTTGGCATTAATGACCACCAGGATAATACGTAAGTACCTCTCTCGATTTATCGCCAAATAATGAAAATATTGCCAAGTTCGGTTAATTTTTCAAAGCATTTTTTTGCATCCTAATTGGCAACTTTTGAGGAAGGCACTCGATCATCGTCGGATTTTTAGCTAATCATATTGTAGGGTAGTATTATATGCTTTAAATAGGTGCCTGTCTCTAAACTGCCACTGACCGCATTGTATTGAAATAATTTTGAGTGCTTCTGTAGAAAAACTATTAACTATACAGGCATTATTTTCGGTGGAAAGCTTCATCTTGTAATCCTTAATGACATATATCAATTTTGTTTCATTTCAAATAGCAGAATATCTCTATATATCTCTAAAACTAGAAGTCAAAGTCTGTTGTGAAGGTAATTACAACAGGTGCTAGAAAAAACATTTGACGAAAGTATGTCTACACTCAATATATTTAATCTTTGTCTACCTAAAATAAATAATTTCATATTCAATTTTTATTATATACCCAAATCGAATTTGGAAATGTGTGGAATCGAAAGATTTCGTTTTGTGTACACAGCTATTCTCATTACCATGCAGACGATTTATTTATGAAAAAAAAAAATTAATAAACTGCGCAATCTGGAAAAAACTATTTTAAAAGAATTGGAAATCCAATTGTATGACGTCATATTCACTTGAAAAAGGTAATTTTGTCACGCAAATGACTCATATTTTTGACTCTCTGAAATAAAATGGTTCTGAAAAAAGCGAAAAATAGCTTAAAAGTGAGGGAACAGGTGGATTTTCAAATTCTCAAAGTAGCGCAGATTGTTTTCTATATTTTTATACATAATTATGAGAAATTTCAAACGGACCGTACAAGCGGTGAAGAAGTTATTAGGCTTTTTGTGTTAACTTTGTAATCTTTTTGCAGTCATGGCGGAAAAAGTTTTATCTTGAAGTCAGAGATCAGCGTAACTGTATAGTAGGACGATACGCTTTAAAGAAAATCTTCCCATAGAACGCAATGTATTTGGAGTATTTTGAGTGCTCCTGTAGAAAAACTATAAATGCTACATATACCATTTTCATTAGGGTACATGGTACAGTAGACAAGAATAACATATTTAAATTTCGTAGAAATCGATGCATATTTACTGAAGTTAGAGCACGGACGGACAGACAGACAAACAAAAATCATAAACCCTTTTCAACCTTGTTGGAAAGTGTTAAAAAAGAATCTAAAACTAAGACAAATCAGTTCATTAGCATTTTTATTTTAAGTACACATATCAGTACTCATACTTTTTATTTCCTGCTGAAGAAGGTACAATCCAAAGTTGCTTTAATTTTTTTTTTTAAACTTACTTTCTATCAAACATTGGAGAGCAAAATCTAGCCAACAAGATCTCACTGCTTTTTTCCAGTTTGCACAATTCATTACTTAGCACAATGAACATTTTGCAGAAGAGTTTGCAAAGTAGAAAAAAATTGTGATGTAGAAAAGCACAATGTGTTGGACTATGCAATATATAGAAGTACAATATTAGAAGAAGGCATTGCATTTTTAAACTATAAATACCTTTTTAGTAATATCTGATAATAGTTTTCATAATGTTTAGGTTTTCCATTATCCACAGTTAAAATGTATTTACTGGTACATAAACACATTTAGCCAAAAAATGTTCTAATGATAATTACAAAAAATTAATTTTTTATGATAATCAACTTACGGTTTTGAGAAAAATTGTCAGCAGACGATTCAAAATTTTCACATGGATGGGTTTTTAAATGACGCTGATAAATCTATTTTTTAAAAAAACAAAGCAAATTTTAAAATTAAAAATAAATCAATTTATTTATGTATAATTTTTGTAAAATGTTAAATAAACACAGTAAGTAACAACACTTTGATTCTTAACACTGTTAAAGTTGACATTAACATTAAATTCAGAAATAAAATTTATATGTTTATTATAATTTCTTTTATTTTACAGAAAAATGTTTCATAGATCAATTAACAAGAATTTATCATAAAATTTCACATTATATACATTTTTAAATTGGTAAATATATGACATAATGCATTGCAAAAGCAAAATATCACAGTTGTTTCATAAATAAATGTGCATCAATGGCATGTCAATTTCTGCTTTAAACAAAAATGTATTTAAATTACTTAATATAAATATTTAAATTACTAAATATTATTACTTACTTTATTTAAATTACTTACAAAAGCTAATGATTATTAAAGAATAAAACTAGCAGTGTACCCGTTATGGTAGGAAATGAATATTTTCCTTCCACATATAATTCAAATTAAAACCAGTTATGCAGAATCTCAAAAAATAAAAATGTATTTTAATTGTGACAAAAAGTTTTAGTCATGAGTGCAAATTTTAGATGATTGCTACACGATAACACAAAAACTATGTCAGCGTCACTGGCAGTCGAAAAAGAAAGAACTTTACTTTATGCAGACAAAAGTTTTCACTTTTGAAATGCCCTATTTCTAAATCATATAGTTCTGCTTTTTGCGCTCAATTTATAGCATTAATATATACCTCATAAATAAAATTAGATGATGTTGAAAACTATTTTATCTTGCATTTCGTAAAGCGTAGACAATTGTTAGCCCTTACAATTCAATATGTTCTTGTCATTGTTAAATAATGCTACTTATCTTTTTAAAAAAGCTCCTTTGACTTCTTTTTAAGTCATATTAAATCATTAATTAAGCGTATCTTGAGAATAGTAAAGATCCTGTACGCAGTTGCTTAAGTTAAATCCTTTTCATCGCTAATGGCGATGTTTACCAGATGCTTGCCGTTCGCTGAATGCTATGTTTACACCTTTTCCCGCCAGGATTCCGCAGACATGTTGCTCTGGAATGATATTCTCCTGTTCATGCTCAGTGCCTGTAATTTTATGCTAACTGTGTAGTTCAGCGAGTATAAATACTTGTGCAAATATGTAGCAATCAGCTTTAGCTTTGGCTTTTGCCATTTCTAGTGATGTGAAAGCTTTCATGTTGGTGTGGTCAGAGCCTTATTATCGCATGGGCAAATCGGGACTTTGCCCAGGGCCCCCGGCTCGAAAGGGCCCCCAATATCAAATGTTGTTCTGAAATAGTCTTTTTTTATATCAAAATTTTATGAAAAATAAAACAAATTTCATAGATAGGGGCCCCCAAATTCATCAATGCCCGGGGCCCCTGTTGGTCATAATCAGGCTCTGGGTGTGGTAAACACACTTGTTATCTGTGATAATTAACTGTGATTAAATGCATTTATATTTTTCTTCAATAAACAAAGTTATTTTAACCTTTTTATGGGTCATAAATTTCTAGTTATTTTTTACACACTGCTAAGTTCGGATATTTTAAAAATCAGTGTACTCCATATAAATATAACCAGAAGCCTAGAGAGAAATCTGTAGACAGTTCCTCTTCACATACACAACCTTACTAATATGAACATTTCAGAGGAAAAGAGTCATTAAGACTGCCTAGCCCAGATCGTCGTGACAAATCCTGAGACTGCATCAAGACCAGCAGAAAGTTAAGGAGGTGTGAAAAGACAGTTAAAGTATCTTTCATCCAAGCAAACTTTAGCAGCACGGACGACACCAGTGATGTATGGGTCCTGGACACCACGGCCAGCTACCACTTTTGTCATGACATGAGCCTGTTTTCCCGACTACAAGCCTCTTCAAAATGAGAAACTAGCCATAGCTGTGGAAGGTGTCACTGTCGCTATTCAAGGCAAAGGCACAGTCAAGCTGAAGTTTGGTCAGCGGATCTTCCAGTTGAATGACGTTATGATCTCCTCCAGACTGAGACATTAGTAGTATAGACGTTAGATGTATAGTTATCTATCACTTATATGGTTTGATTGCCAAAGTAAAACAGGCATCTATTTGAAAAGGAGCAGTGTGGCGCTCTGGGCTCGTTGTTCCCAGCCATGACGAGTTCCATCCAGTTTTGCGAACCACTGCGCAAGCAGGTTCGCACTTGGAATGTGTGGATGTGGGACTGCCTTTTACTTGCGAGAAGAAACAGTTGAGTGATTTCCTGGTGTGTAATGTGTGGCGGTCTGTTGACCAAATGTTACAGTATTCTGAGGTGTTTTTAGTATGAAGTTTTATTACTTAGTGTTGGTGATTATGCTTAAGTTAAGCAAAGTATGTGAAAAGTTTTATCATGTAAGTTTTAACATTGTGAAGTGTGTTAATAAATGTTCTTAAGATTGGCCTGTGCCTTCAAGAATGCTTTAATTAGAAGATGGTATGTACAGGGATGTTAACTCCAACACTCGATTTGGGAGCACCCCGGGAGCAGAAAAAATTTCATTTGGGAGCACCTCGGGAGCAGAAAAATTCCATTTGGGAGCAGAAAAATTCCATTTGGGAGCAGAAAAATTCTATTTGGGAGCAGAAAAATTCCATTTGGGAGCACAAAAAAATAGTTTCCGACAGGAAAGCTAAGATTCGAGATCAGAATTAACATGATTTTGGAGCATAAAATTGAAGATTTAGGAACACAATAAATGCATACAAGAAAAGCAAAGTTTGCGAGCAAACACCATTTGCTAAAAGCAAAACACTATTTGAAAGCACTTTAGGAAAGCTCTGGAAAAAAAAAGGGTGTATACAGGCTATATGCTATCAGCAACTTGGTAAAAACAATACTTATCAGGAGTCAGCAACCTTTCTGTGGTTAAGTCATTTTTTTCCTACTCAAGAACCATGAGTATGATTTGTATGCGGCTTGCGAGCCACAGGTTGCCAATCCCTGTCCCTTTTTTTTTCTTTTTCAGAATTATTTAGGGAATCTTCCTCTCGAAAAAGAGAGCACAAATAAAATGAAAACTAAATTTTAAAACAAAAGCTTCTATCTCATTCTTTGGTTCTATTACAAATCACAAGTAGTACTAAATGGAGATTTTTGAAAACCTAAATATTATACCTCTTATACAACAACACGTAATTGGTAAGCAGTATCGAAAACAAAATAAATTTGATGGTTAGAATAATTAAATGTGTGTACTTTTAATAGCATATGCTTTTGTATCAGTAATTTAACCTCATATAATATTTACATATTCATCTATAATACTTGAACACAATATACAAAGCAAATGTAAACAAAAAATATTTAATGACTGTTGAGAGAAATTAAGAATTATGGGAAGTTAAAAATTAAGATTATAAGAAATTAATGAGATTACAAATTAAGTATCATAAGTTATCTAGTTTTCTATTTATTCTTTTTTTTATTTTTATTAATTTCTTCTTGAGCTTTTTCATTTTCTTCTAATAGTTTTAATGTTTTTGCTAGTCTATCCTTCCCTTCCGTTAATAGAATCTGTCCACTTTCTATAACAGCCAGTGGCGGCTCGTGACCTGCTTCAGTGGTGGGGCCCGAAAAAAATAGTGCCAGTTCAAATCGGGAAAATACATATACATAGAGCTGTGGCGGATCATTACCCATTTCAGAGGAGCGGGCTTTTTTTTTTTTTAAGCTCGAAAAGGTAAAACATATGAATCGCTTTTGTAAACAGTGTGAATACATAAAAACTTTTCGAATAACAAGTTATGAAAGGCGTATTGATTTCTCCTTTTAGTTTTCATTTAAAGACAGCAGATTTATTTTGCACCAAAAAAACATTTTCCTCCATTTTTCTTTCTCAAAATGGTACAATATCAATTAAAAAAAAACAATGCATGTGTACATGTTGAAAAATGAATTGCTCCATAATGTTTCATCTCCAAATAGCAAATCGTGCCCCTTCATAAACAAAAAACAGTGCCCGTTGCGATGATTACCGTAATTTATGGAAGAAACGCCGCACCCACGAAAATGAGCTTAGTTAGATAGAAAATCGTCAAAAACGCCGCAGCCGCGATCGTTGGTGTGTGTGTGGGGGGGGGGGGAGATCGTGGTCAGAAGTCAATGCCAGATAAAATTCAATGTTTTCTAAAATAATTTCTTAATTAACAAAAAATAAATAAATAAAAAATATGTTGCATTACTTATTAGACCTAATTTATTAAAAAAGCTATTAACCCCTTAAAGGTCGTATTATTTTCAAGAAGATGGTCATAAATGTGCCTATTTTTTTATTCAAGAAAATTTATAAAAATAAATGTACGTACAATATATGTATTCGTTTTAAGGTTTGAGACATTTTTTAGCATTAAATAAAAAATTAAATTTCTAGGAATAGCCAACATTTAGGGTTATTGTGACTGAATGTGTGTTTTTCAGTGGAAATTAAAAACATTTTTTTTAAACACTAAAAGAGATTTTTATTAAACTTACTTCATAATATACATAAATATTTGTAACGTGTTCTTTGGACATAGGTGAGAGAGTGAGCTAAATGTGTAAAATGCATGGCAGAAGTAACCTAACTGCTACCATCTATTTTAAAATAAACTAACTCCAATTAACTTAAAAATAGACTAGTACTGTGATCTGTTGTGTAAAATGAGATATAAAAAATTACTGTGCAAAAGAATTGAAATGTTCTGATCTTTCTGGCGAATATCTTTTGAACATTCTACCCCGGAAATATCACGGGCACGAGAAATAGGGGGGGGGGGGGAAAGCTCAGCCCGTGACTTTGACGTGAGCGAGAAGGAAGGGGTTAAGTTGATCGGATATATTTCCATAGAAATTGGATAAACGGTAAAAAAATCTCCTTTTTTCTCCCCCTTCCCATAGAATGTTTTAAAGTATTTGCCACTATTTTACGAAGCTTACGATTTCTATTTTCAAATAATCAGATATCAATGTTTATATTCACAAAGGTGAATTTATAGAAATAAAAAAATAACTTCTAAAAACCTTCTTGCATCCGCACAAAGTTCGGACAGACTACCAGGCGCCATTAAAATGAAAACAGCAATCGATGTGTGAGAAGAGTCTCCAGTTAAAAGTAAACATTCCCCCCCCCCGCGGATGGCCAGCTGTTGATTACGTAATGAGCTTGCTTCAGCTGAATCTTGTGTAACTGAATCTTGTGTAACAACTCTTGATGGTATTTATTTATTATTTTTTATATTTATAACATTGGGATTTATTTTAAAAGCATTCAGCATCTCTTGAGCATACCAATTAGTTGGCAGTGTTTATTCTATAGAGTGCACAGGGCGCAAAGCCGCACGGCGAAAAAAAAAAATCTTTCAGATTAACTTTATTTATTTATTTTTTTATGGGGGGGGAGGAGGGAAGGGTTAAACTCTCACCGTGCGCAACATTGACTAATTTTGGCTGAAATTCAGTATTTTAAGAACAATAGAGGTTCATGTGAAAAACGGGTGCATTTAATAGAGGGTAGTGCACTTTTGCGGTATTTTACAGAACTTTAACCCTTCAAAATATATATTCAAAACTTCATTAAAATTTAATTATAGTTCTAAAATGTAGATGTAAAAGATTTAAGTCTATTTTTTTTTTCTTTTTACTTAATTGAGGAGACATCGGTTGGATGTATGAAGCCATCCACTTCAGAGCACGGGACATGGACCCATCTTAGGGTGCTCTGACTTTCTCCAAAATTCGATCAAACCTCTTTTCTATGGGGGTAGGTTCGCATTCTGATTCGCTATGCTGTGATCTGTGCACGCTAAAGAGTACGTGTCGGTGGTGGCGCCATCTTTTGAGAAAATTATCACGAAACGAATTATTCGATTTTTCGTTGAAGATCGGCTTAAAAAAATTAAAAATATTGTAAACGCCGCACCCGGTAGAAACGCCGCACTTACTATTTTTTAACTTTTAAACTCATAAACGCCGCGGCGTTTCTTCCATAAATTACGGTACTTGTTTGCCTATCTGGCCGGCCCTGATTGAGGTGACTAACAAAGCCCGACTGGTCCGATCCGGGGCGGGTAGAATGGCTTCGGAATGCAGCTTTCGTATGCAGTTTGAATCTTGCTTTACTGCTAACTAGCTTTCCATACACGCTTTAAAAGATAAATGAGCGTGGCAAAAATTTAACAAAGAGTCAAAATGACGTATTCGGCGCAGACCGGCGCAAAAATCGGCTAAAAGCGCAGTTCGGCCCAATATTTGTGTTTCGGCGCACCCTGAAAGAGTCAAAATGACGTATTCGGCGCAGAAATCGGCTAAAAGCGCAGTTCGGCGCAAGAATTTGTGTTTCGGCGCAGCTCGGCGCAGAATTAACATCCCTGTATGTAGCAGTATTTTAAATTATTAACTACAGTAGAAGACCCGAAATCCGCACAGCTTGGTTCCAGACCTAGTGCAGATTTTAGAATTTTGCGGATTTTGGGGCATATTAGGAAATTTATTCTATTTCCCTCCACCCCATGCAGAAAAAAAAAAACAATAAAGATCACATGTTACTTATAATCAGAATCATGATATAAAAATACAGAGGGATAATAGAATATACAAAATTATGAAATTATAGTACAACTTATTTAAACATGTATATTCAATAGTAGTTTAGGACTTTGGGATGTTCTAATTATAGTTTTTTTTTTTTTTTTCATTATTTCCTGTTATGTAATACAGCTTTGCTGCTCTACAAATCAGAGATATTTATTTCTGAGAGCCTAACCTTCATTAAATGTTATTTTATCAACTTTTTGATCATCCTCAGTTGTTACTGTGTCAGAGTCTGTGTCATGTGACCATAATTGAGTGTTAATTATGTCACTGTCAGTCATTCGAAGGATTTCAATGTTACCATCAGAGCTCACTAACTCTTAAAATATCTTTTTCAAGTGGGAATAGCTTATTTAGTTTTACTTTAAGGTTATAGTGTAGTTTTCTGAACTCGCAGCTGACAGGGCAGATTTCATTGTTTACATTGAACAGACAGTGCGGATTTTAGAGCCTTGCGGATTTCGGGTCGGCGGACTTTGGGTCTTCTACTGTATGTGTTAATGTGTTTTAGTCATTAGTAGAACTACGATGTATAAAATGCAAGCATTTCAATGACCTTAAATTTGGTGAAATTCCCTTAAATCAATTTACTTAATTTGTTGAAAATTCTGAAGATAGATCGCTTAAAATTGCCGTAATAGCTGCATTATTTCAGCCTGGAAAATTAAAATTTATGCCTAAATGTATCCTAATAAAACTGGCACTTGTTTTTAAATATACTATTTCCTTACACTCTCGGTAAATTGCATCGGCAAATTAATTAGTCTCTGAAATCTTCAAATCCTTATTCTTTTATGTATTAAAATATTTCATTCCTGATCTGATTTCACATGCACACGATATTTTAGTTAAAATCTAACCTTATGAATATAAACTAACAGAAAAAGAATCATTATTCTTTTATTTTTACTTCAAGAACTTGAATTATTTTATCTGGCAAAATTGCCACACATAGCAATCACAATACTTATTGTTCACTTTTTGAGTACAGGGGTTACAATTGCAGAGTTATGAGAGCAAAAATCAGCATTTTTCACAGGTTTTTTATCTATATCTCCTAAACTACCGTATTTTATGGCCTATAATCCGCGGATTAACTGTAAGAAAAGTTTGGAAATTTAAGATGCATTATATGTTGCAGTGTATAATCGGTTTTCTTTTTTTTTACCCTGAAAAATTTTTAGTACAGAGTTTCAAACAAAATTCAATAACAGGTGTTTCCAGCAAAATGCATTTTCCAATTAACATTAAAATATTGAATTTTTACTAAACTGAAAATACTTTTAAACATTCTGTTTAAAAAAAGTATCTATATTATTTTTGTTAAGAGTGAATAAATATTAAGTAACATACATAATTGTATAATGCATTTTCGCATTAACATTGATCCATGTTTCAAAATATGTTGTTTTATTTGCCATGCTAAAACTGTTTTATTTCTAACTTCTGTATGGCTTGAAACATTTTTCCTCTGCACTGTTATTCACTATCCATCCATAAATAAATAAGCAGCTTGAGAAAAGACAGCTGAAAATAATTAATAAATAGCAAGTATCTCATTGTGTATATAGTTCTGAAATAAAATGTTTGTGTTAACACTAAAGATGGCTTATCAGCAAAATCATTTGGGAAGGGGGAATCAGCCAGACATCACAAGTAAGACAGCTGTTTTTGTTTAAATGCATCAGAGCAGATAATTTTTCTTTTATGACATATGTCTCTATAACATTTGTGATGTGACACAGGGCAGGCACAAGGCATGGGCTAATGGTTACAATGGGCCCCCGCACTGTGATTGAGGTCCACCCCCCCAATTAATGCATACTTTTTATTTATTTATTTAAGAATAAGATATCTATTTTGATAAGATACCTATGATAGATGAGTTAATTTTTTCTAAACATAGGTTTAATGCCTTTTTTGTGTTTTAATAATTTGATATTAATTTATATTGTCATTTTTAGTTTTATTTTACATTAAATTACTTTCAGAGATTGATAAATAAGAAGTAAATCTCTTTTAAATATCATAATGAAATTATCATGCTTTCTTTTGTAGTTTTATACAGGTACAAAACAGAATTTTTCAGATTATGCATTAAATTTCTTTAATCAAAAATATTTTTTTTTTAACTACCAGTTAAAAAATGAAAATGGATCTCTTTAATTGTTTAGCTTTTAAAATATATGAGCATTCTTTCACTGTAAAAAAATTTATAAGGCACCATAAAAAGGGGGAGGGGGGAGGGCAAATTCATAAAAAAATCATTTCAAACATTAGTTTCCAAATTTTAGGACAATTTAACTTTTTTACTCTTGATTTTGACATTCCGACATACACACACACGCAAAAAAAAGATTAGTAAAAGTACTTTATATATGGAGTGATAATCATATACAATATTGTAGTAGTAACTAAAATAACTATTTTAAACTAGTAAAATACCATGTTACAAGACGGCTATCTGCACAAGGAGCCATGTTATAATTTTCATTAATAAATATTTCACAAACACATTTTAAATGTACATATTTTAAGTAGACTTAACTTTAAAAATCAATTGAAACTTATTTAAATTCATTTATGATTTTCTGCAACTAAATTCAATAAAAAAAATATGCAAAATAAAGGTTAATTTTTAATCAGTAGGTATTGGAGACTTCAATAAAGGAATGCTCAGTAAAAGATTGTCATTTAGAAAAAGGATGAAGATTGAAATTTTCTCCCAGCCTCTCTATATAAATTTTGAAGATAGAATAATCAGAGTTTTTTGTTAACTACAGGATTTCCGGAGCAAATTAAAAATATCTGAGAAACTCCATGGGGGATAGGGTGCAAAATTACATTATTTATTGGATTACCATGAGAGAAATTGCA
Organism: Cheiracanthium punctorium; assembly: GCA_038373885.1. Taxonomy (NCBI): domain Eukaryota; kingdom Metazoa; phylum Arthropoda; class Arachnida; order Araneae; family Cheiracanthiidae; genus Cheiracanthium; species Cheiracanthium punctorium. The sequence continues at coordinate 85,971 of JAWZYV010012583.1, read as the reverse complement.
TATATTGAGTGCACATATTTTTCAAATGATACTCTGAACAGCGCTTATAATTAAACTTCCCCCTGTAAACAGCAGTCTACAGATGAAAAAGACAGGAAGATCGCCTCCAGATTTGCACATGGACGCTACATGATATGTGCTTAAGTTTTTTTTTTTTTTAGTTCAGAAAATTTTCGCTAAATGGCACTTTGCAGCATGAAATCAACTATTAGCCTAACTAGTCATAAATGCAGGGCTCCCACCAAATTTTCTATCAAAAAAAGGGGAAAAAGGGACCATCCCTTTAAGAAAAAGGGACCAAAAAGGGACCATCTGTCAGAAAAAGGGACCAAAAAGGAACTATTTAATAAACGGTCATTTTTAAAGGAATAAAAAATTTCCTCTGAAATACAACCTCAATTTTACATCTCCTACTTCTTATGTCCTTTACACTGAAGTAAACACAATGAAAATATTCTCACATGAATAATATAAAACTTCACTAAACCACTTTTAAGTTTTCATACATTATTTTTGAATTTAATATTTTGAAAGTTACAAAATTGAGAGTTCCACTGCATAATTTATTCAGTTCCCTAATACACACTTATTGTTCACAAAGAAATAAAATTGAAAGATTTCATTAATCAAATGTGTAACATTCTTCTGGTAATGATTACTAACACACATAATTAGATGAAATCCTGGCTCTTATAATAACTAAACAAAGCTTAAACTACATTCTTGTAGACTCATACAAAACTCAAACACAATTTGCTGAATATGCAGAATTAAACAAAAATAAGTAAAAAAAAAAAAAAAAAAAAAAAAAAAAAACTGAAATCCACCAATCGGCGACCCTTCCCCTCAAAAAAAAAAAAAAAAAAAAAAACTTCCGCTTTGCACAGGCCTTACTATTAAAGGTCAAAATTAATGGTCGCCACTCGCGGACTGTATTTTTGAAAGTGAAGACTGCAAATTTATGTACCAGTCGCCACAGTTTATTTCCCCACTCTCTTTCCTTTTTTTACACAAAGTTTATATTAATTGAAAGTAAAACAGAAACGGGGCATTAAAACAGATGTTATTGACAGGAGTCAACTAAACTCTAAGATCGATGTCGGCATGGCGGGGAGGGGGAGAGCTGGATCATTGATGCCAGCATAAAGTTGATGGCAGCTGTCCGTCGTGGAAAATTAACAATGTTCGTCATGAACAAAGACCAATGGAGTACGCAAATGCAGCCGCAGGGGATTTAAAAATAGGGATACTTTGTTCTCGCAAAAAGGCAATTTTGTGTACCATATAGAAAATATTCAGAACTGGTTTGGTGCAATCTGAAAATCGTTAAAGTTTATTCCTAAGCGTTCATTTCTTATAGTCAGACACATACATTCAGATCAATGGATGTCCTGAAGTCGCGCAATTTAACTCGCAAAAAGGCGCTTTTCATTTCTAAATGAATCCGTAATTCCCTAATGGTTTGTAAATATCTTTAATAACTATAGAGAATTTGAATTAGGACAGCCAGATAATGATTATACTAAGCAATCATTAAAAACAAAAACTTGCAAGTGCGTAAAGAGCCATTTATAAACTACAGAAACTGCTATTATTTATACTGACAGTTTTCACTAAAAAGCTGAAGTCTAGAATTATGATTGTGAAATAATTATCAAATATAACACCCGCATTGTAGGATAGGCAGTGAAGTTATTTTGAATCCCTTTCTTATCCCCAACTGAAAGTTATGTTAGTTTTTTGTTGCTACATTAGGTGAAAATAAACACCCCAGAGGTGCCTCTTTTTGAGTTAAGCGAACGAAAGAAAACAGATGAAATGAATAAGCGATGACTATCACTCTGATTCTGATAAGCATTCAATTAGGAAAAAAGTAACTTATTTTTAAAAGGAAATTTTATCGGGTTTCATTTACGATAAATGTCTAATTGCGTTGCTTGGAATTTTGTGAAGGAACAGTTATACATCGTGTTTAGTTAAGGGTCGTTTCAATCGATCATATTTTTGTTACGGTATCATTTTAATAGAAAGTGTTTCGTAAAGGGGCCTGTAAAACGATCGATAATCTTGACTGCGATGATCCATGTAACGGAAGGGGCAGGGGGATACTATAGGATACTACCTTCAGGAACGGCCTACCTATTTGGTTTAAAGCCTGTTTTAGTTCCTGAAGTGTCCTACTGTCCAAAGAAGGCTAGATGTAGCGTGCACGGATCCGATATTGGTACTGGGACAAAGCCACATATACCGCCAATCACCGTCCTCAGATGAACGTTAGTGTGTTCTGGATGGTTCTGGAAAAAAAGTGTTGCCGGACTGGTTGCTACGATGTGACGTAGGTCAGTCGACCTACGTCACATCGTAGCAACCCGGTAAACTCTAGCCGTGCGCCGCTTCAAAGTGAAGATGAACTATGGATAATGGTTTAATCAACAATGAAAAAACAGTCATTCTGATGATTTCAGATTTCTTGGCCGACGCCGACGATACACAATTATTCTTCTTCATTAAAATTTTTTAAAAAATGGACCAATACGGACCAAAATAGCCTAAAACGGACCAAAACGGAACTGGTACCAAAAAACGGACTTTTAGGGGAAAAAGGGACCAAGTGGGAGCCCTGAGCTGTAACTCCTCAAATTTTGGTAGCTTAAGGACAATTTTTTTTTTTTTTTTTTTTTATTGTGCATGGAATTGTATAAAGAAAATTTTTCTAAATATAACTGGTAGGACCGGGGGATCATATAAAAATATAAACTTCATAATTTTTTTTTATAGGAATTGATTTATTGAATTTGATTGTATATAATTTAAAGCAAACTGGAACTATGTGTCTCTGACCAACGGTTTAGAAAATAGACATTGGGCACCATTAGCATCCTGTATATACATACATCCTAGACATCCTGTATATACATACACACACACACACACATATATATAACTTTTAGCTATTTATAAAGCTATATATAAGAAACAAACTCATGTACATTCAATTTTGCTCACTTTCAAAAGACTAGCAATACAGCAAGTATTATGAATTTTCAGCAAGAAAGATTAAAGTTCACTTTAAGAAAAACTTTACTGCTCAATAAAACTATTTAAAATGGATATGCAGTAGTGGACCTCAAAGCCAGAATCCCTGAATCCAGTACACCCAAAATCCAGAACTTTTTCTACAATAAACATTTTTTTTTCTTTTTTTTAATTACCCCCCCCTCTCCAAAAAAGAGGGGGGGTGTGACAACTTTTCCCCTTTTATTACACCTTTTCTTCTTTGAAAGACTGTTTTTATCTGAATACATCTATTATATAATAAGCAAGTTCAATCAAAAATGCAAGGAATTTCACTGAATGCACGAAGCAGTGAGGAAGGAGGGCGTGTGGTGTGCCATTTGCATATTTGATATCTCAGTATTACATTTATTTTAGATCTTGCGGGGTAATTTTCAGTCTCTCATTATGTAAAAATATTCTATGCTATTCTATTAGCTTCAAAGGTGAGGAAAAGAATGTTATCCTCTTCACATGCCTACTGCTTTAAGTGCTGTTTCATTAATCCTCTGCCTATTAAAAGTAAGAGAAATGCCATTTGGTCTGTTTATGATTTTTTGTATACAAAACTACTTTACAATAAACATTCTTCCTACAAAACTACAGATATATAGAAAAAGTTTGGGTTGCATAATAAATTGCTAGGCAGAAGATCAAAAAGGGGGTAGAGTCAGAAAATGGCAAAATTGCTGAATCAGTCCTACCTTGGCCCGCGAAATCACGGTTTGTGGTGAGTTATGAAAATACATTAAATGAAAGTTTAAAGTTAAACATGTTGCATATTTTTACCCAATTTTAATCCTTAAATTAGAAATAATTGTAGGGATTAATCATTATGAAACTTAAATTAATTTACTCTAACTTTAATTACTTAATCCTTGTTTACAACAGCATAAATAAAACGTAACTAAAATTTAAATAAAAACCTTTCCCCAGTTTCAAAACAATAATCCATTCTCCCGTCGTCGCAAAAAGATTTAATAGCTGTTCCATATGAAGCAGCGGTATGGTTTTGTAAACGGCCACATGAGCTTAGTTTAAAATCAAAACAAGTTCCATCGGCAAAGTTGAGCAGTGCTTGTGCTGCTGGCCGTAGTCAATATTCTTTTCTGTGCTGATCTATCTCGCGAGTCGTTCTTTCGGCACATGCAAATCGTTATGCAAATGTTTCACCGTTTTGCCAGATGCAAATATCTTTGCTCCCGTGCGCGGCGGTCTCTGATTGGACTTGGCGTCCAATCAGTCAAGCTCTCAATCTCAGTTGTTTGCCGAGAGGGAGCCGGGAGAGTAGGGCGAAGTTCAGCCAGCAGCTGTAAGCCCCGTTTAATGTAATGTAATTTAATTTAGACAGTTGCAGAAATCTTTAGTTAAATGAAACTTTAAGCTAAATCTTTTGGCCGTAGTATTGGCTTATTATGCTAGTTGCGTAAGCTTTTCAAAAATGTAAATTATAAATGTTCGTTTCGAATTTAGCTAAATGTCTTTAACTTAAAAATATTTCCTTATGATTGATTGCTCATGAGACCGTAGAAATGTTTTATATTATGTGTCCCGTAAAATGTCATAATTATTCACATGACTTGTAAGTAGAACTTGTTCGTTAATAAAAGTATTTTAGTCTATTTATGGCTTTTTTCAAATTTAACTCTGGTAAGCAGATGTAGGACCTCACGATCCCCAGGAACAACATCATGGTAGCAGAGCGTGGTTGTCTGCTTGCCTGAATTAATGTTAAGTACAAACTAAAATTGCATTTAAGATTAGGGCTTTTTCTTGATAATTTGAAAACTGGTAGTATGATTATTAACCTTAGTTTAATGAGGCAGCTAGATTTCAAAGATTTAATTGGTCATTCAAATTGACCCTTTTTAATCGCTTAGAGATTGAAGGGTTTTTTTTTTTTTTTTTTGACTTTGTCTTTTTGACTTTCAACCTTTTGACCTTTCGGTTTTTCATTTGTGAAAAAAAAAACTTTACAAGTTTAGACTATTTCAACAAAATATTTTGAACGTAATCCTTTTTTGGTCATGGCTGATATGCCTGTGCTCAGTTCAGTGTTCTCGTTTGCAAAACTGAACAGTGCCAATTGGAGGCAATGGAAATTTCAAGTACAGATGCTGCTTTGCCATGAAGGCTTACTCGGGTTTGTCGACGGTACCGAAATAGCGCCAGTTAGCGCAGCTGTGAACAGACCCTTCGCCCAGTGTATCTACTTCATCTAAAGAACTTGTCGACTACAACAAACGAAAGCAGAAAGCTGCCTCCACGATTGCCCTCAGCATTGAACCTGACCAGCAAAATTTAATTATGGGCATTCGAGACCCCAAAGAAATGTGGGACGTCCTCATAGCCGCCTTTGAGCCTACTAGTAGAGCACGTATTGCTCATTTAAGGAATGAATTTATCAGAATCAAGTTTGAAGCTTCAAAAACAATGGCAGTCTTTTTAAGTCGCTTAAAGCAACCTCGTGACCATTTAGAAGCTGTTGGGGGAAAAGGTTGATGATGACGAAATGGCTTATCACATGCTGAGTCGTCTACCTCCGGAGTATAGTAATGTCGCGCAACAGCTATATATGCTGAGGGACGATAAATTCAACCCTAAGACCGTGAAAGAACGGCTCTTAGCCGAATACGATAGGTTGAAGTATGAACCTGGTGACGCTGCAGAAGCGACTACAACTGCTCAGAGCGAAAATGTGTTAATTTCCAGAAGAAGCAGGACTAGACCAAGATTCCCGAGGCCTAAAGTGGACGAACCTGAAGTCAGAAAAGAAACCAGAAAATTTTTCCGTTGCGGACAACCTGGACACCTCTCCCCCAATGTAAAAACCTGCCGAAAAGTAAGAAGAAACCGAAAGATTTATCCCTCAACTGGCAGAAGTTCCTGAGGAAAATGCAGACATTGTGCCTAGAAGTTCAGCTCCAGTCTCCGAAGAAGTCCCTGCTGAATCGACACATTGCCGAGATGTTCCCTGGCGTCGCGTGGAGAAGGAGAGAGCGAGAGGCAAAACGAGAGGTCGGATTGGGTATATTACTACCCACCAAACTCCAATCTACGTCTGAGAGGAGCCAAAAAGGTCAAGGAGTACTGTGACTCTCACGGTATAATCTACGACGCTACCTATTTCAACTTCAAAAATACGGATCCTGCGTCCTCACCTCAAGTCACAAGCGACGACAATTCTGAGCCCGATTCTACTGAAGGTGAAATCTTCTTTCTGTGCATCGTGCAGCCCTCAACGTATAAAGAAGCGGTAGTTGTCCCGGAAGCCTCCCAGTAGAAACGTGCCATAGATGAGGAACTCTCGACTCTGAAAGCAAAAGAAGTCTACACCTTAGTGCCTCGACCTGCGGACAAGAAAGTAATCAGTTCCCGTTGGGTTTTCAAATTGAAGGAATCCACGCCGCCGTTAAAAAGCGGTTTTAAAGCGAGAATCGTGGCCCAGGATTTTAACCAAGTGTTTGGTATGGACTACAACGGAGTTTTTCCCCCTGTTGTAAATTTTGAGGTAATTTATCTTTTTCTAAGTCTTTCGGTCCTCTCCTTAAAATGGTTCCATAGGCATCTTGACGTGAAATGTGCCTACCTTTATGGTCGGTTAGATCGTGAACATTTTATGGAGATGCCCAAGGGCTTCAATTTTCCTGATGGTACTACACGAAAATTGCATGTTTTGAAATTAAATAAAGCAATCAACGGCTTGCATCAAGCCGGTAGACAGTGGCATTCAGAGCTTAATACTACTTTGCTAAGTCTGGGGTTTTCCCCATTCTCAAAAACGAATTGTGTGTACCACTTAAAATGTAATGTCATACTTTTGATCTATGTAGACGATTTAAAAGTACTCTCAAGATCTCTTTCTCAATTAAATGAAGTCACTGAACTTTTAAAATCTAAATTCGAAATAAAAAATTTAGGAGAAGTAAAGAAAATTTTAGGTATAGAATTTAAGGATTCATCAGAAATAAGGATATCAGAATGCTGTAAAGAATTACTTTGGATGCATAGAATTTACGAAGAAAGTGCAGATATTTTAAAAATTAAAATTGAGAAACCCTTTATATTCAGCGATTCTGAAAGTGCTATTTATTACAGTAAAAATCAACTTGAGAATACTAGAAATAAACACATTGATATAAGATTTCATTTTGTAAAAGAGTTATTAAATGATGGACTTTTTCAATTATTGAAAGTTCCTGGAAATTGGAACGTAGCAGATTTGTTGACCAAGCCGGTCACAAAAGAAAAATTGTTTAAATATAATCATCATATTTACAACGATGGGCGAAAGGAGGAGTTTTGTAGGGATTAATCATTATGAAACTTAAATTAATTTACTCTAACATTAATTACTTAATCCTTGTTTACAATAGCATAAATAAAACGTAACTAAAATTTTAATAAAAACCTTTCCCCAGTTTCAAAACAATAATCCGTTCTCCCGTCATCGCAAAAAGATTTAATAGCTGTTCTGTATGAAGCAGCGGTATGGTTTTGTAAACGGCCACATGAGCTTAGTCTAAAATCAAAACAAGCTTCATCGGCAAAGTTGAGCAACGCTTGTGCTGCTGGCCGTAGTCAATATTCTTTTCTGTGCTGATCTAGCTCGCGAGTCATTCTTTCGGCACGTGCAAATCGTTATGCAAATGTTTCACCGTTTCGCCAGATGCAAATATCTTCGCTCCCGCGCGCAGAGGTCTCCGATTGGACGCCACGTCTGCCAGCCGTTTTCTACTAGTTTCTACTGTTGTATAAAAGCTCTCAATCTCAGTTGTTTGCCGAGAGGGAGCCGGGAGCTTAGGGCGAAGTTCAGCCAGTGGCTGTAAGCCGCGTTTAATGTAATGTAATTTAATTTAGACTGCGAATTGCAGAAATCTTTAGTTAAATGAAACTTTAAGTTAAATCTTTTGGCCGTAGTATTGGCTTATTAAGCTAGTTGCATAAGCTTTGCAAAAATGTAAATTATAAATGTTCGTTTCGAATTTAGCTAAATGTCTTTAACTTAAAAACGTTTCCTTATAATTGATTGCTCAAGAGACCGTAGAAATATTTTATATTATGTGTCCCATAAAATGTCACAATTATTCACGACTTGTAAGTAGTACTTGTCCTTTAATAAAAGTATTTTAGCCTATTTATGGCTTTGTCTTTTTTCAAATTTAACTCTGGTAAGCAGATGTAGGACCTCACGATGTTTTGTTCCCCAGGAACAACAATAATCCTTTCTTGACTCAGTAACTGCTTGTAAATTTTTTAATGGCTTTTATGAATTTTTTAGCATACTGTATTATTTTATCAATTTTTTCTGAAACAGGGATATATAATCGTGTATGTATATTTAAAGCTTTGATATAATAGAATTTCAGTCAATATTAATGTCATAATGGACACTAAAATATGGTAGGACCTTTACACAGACACACACATACACCCAGGTGACTTCCGGAAATCAGCAGAGTTCGCAGCTGGTATCCCATAATCTGTAAAATACTGAAATCCAAAATGGGCGCGATCCCAAGAACATTCTGGATTTTGGGTCTCCCTACTGTACTAAAATAAAAATTGAATATTTTTTTAAATAATCTGATGACTGAATTGTAATTCATATTTTTCAATAAAACATATAATCACCTGTAAAAGCTTGGGATTCATAAGTTTAAGGCCTGGTAAATGAAGTGACATTTCTGCAGACCCAATTTCTTTCAAATTCATAAGTCTTTTGGTTGATGGTGCCATGTCAAGTAAAGACACAATGTCTGATGTATCTAGCACTTGCTTCTTAATGGTCTCCTCAGGCATACACTTGATGTAGTCAATGCATAATTTTCTTTTCCTCATATTTTTACCTTTTCTCAGGTTACAGTCAAAAGCTGTTAAATTATATGATTTGGATGTACTTAGGAGATGGGTTTTAATAGAATTATATGATACACAAATAAAATATTTAGTCATATTTTCTCATTCATTAATGAAAAGACCTGCAGAATTGCTACTTGTTTTTTAAATACATTTTAATCATTTATTTTTAAATTCAATAATACATAAATTTCAAATATATTTTAAAAAGCATTGCTAAAATACAAAAATGCTAAGCATCTAAAGAAATTTACAAATTTTTCAATTTTTAGAAGCAAATTTCATAGAGCAGAAAATAAAATTAGAATGTAGATCACGTCTCTGTAAGATCTCAAAGGTGTATTCTCATTGTGTTCTCAATTTTAGCACAATGAATGTTACCTTGTAAGTCATTTGAAGTTTCTTTTACTTTTAATATAAACCTTTCACATTAGCTAGAATTATTCCAAACTATCATCATACTATTGCAGCTATTAGAAATACCCTAATTGGATACACACAGATCAACACTGTTATATTTAAACAGGAACTGCTTAGTCACATTTCTGAAAGTTTTTCTCTTTTTCTTTTTACTTTGTTGAAATGAAATTGAAACAAAATGCGTATATATCAAAAATATCTGTTAAGTTAGTGATATACAATAAAATCTCATTATAACAAACTTTCTATTATGAATATTTCAGATTAACGAATAAATATTACAATTAAAAGAAATTTGCTAGTACTAATTCCATAAAAATGAAATTTCAATTTAACAAATTTTTTCAGAATAATGAACTTCATTTTCTGTCCTTTGGATCATTTCATGCCAAATCACCTGATTTTAATAGTCGACTGTGCTCTTACATCTAGAATTTTTTTAAAATGTTTTTTATGTGTATATCTTTGGGACCGTTTGAGAATTCACCTGTCGGTTATGCACCGGTGCTGCCGGTTGTGGTCATTCTTCAGTTAAGTGACGTCACAGTTGTCAACCGGCTTCGGTCATCCACACCGCATCTGATTCCAAGCCAAGAACACAAAAATAAACACTGGCAACACTACGCTAGTAACCGGAATAACCCACCTCGCTAGCAGGGTCATTTTGGTTGTGCTCTGGTCACGCTGAGGAGACAACCACTACATGACCGAAGTATTTTCGAGCGTGGTTACTGCCCAACGCTCTGGTCATGCACCAGTGGTACCGGTGCACAACTGATGTATTCTCGAATGTTCCCCTTGTAAGATAATTACAAATTATTTCTTTTATATTTTTTTTTACTAAAATTTTTTGCAGAACAATTTTTTGAAAATCACCACTTTTGCTTGTTTTTGTAATCTATGGCTTCCTTCTATGACTTTAGTAAAATTCTTCTACTTTATTTATTTATTAATTAACAAAATGAGTTCATTTTGGTATCAAATTAAAGCTAAATTTTTCCTCTATTAATAAAACTAAAAAAACGTATTTTAAACTATTGTTTGAAATTGCCACTAAGTATTCAAAATTACTTTTTGTGATTTTTACCATAGTATTTTCAAAAAGCTGTATCTAAAAAACCACAGATGTCACATGTACCATATTTTTTTAATATAATGAACTAACAATATACTTTCCATGTTTTAAAAATAAAAACGGTGTTTTTTGTGGTTATTAAATTAAAAATTAATTTCTTTGCTAAAAATCTTACTTTGAAATAGTTTTCTGTACCTATTTGAAGCCTGTTTTAAAACTTTATAAAACACTTTTGGCTAATTTTTGTACACATTTGTGAACTTTTACATCTAGTGTATATGTCATTTCAGATAAAGATGATAGTGAGGGCACTGGAATATCTGTATGTATATTTTCACAAGGCACCCAGCAGCAGTCATTGTTTGCAGGCCAGATGTATGATGTTGAAGTGCCAGGAGGATGCATAAACTAAACTTTAGCATCTCTTTCTTTTTTCAGTTGTCAAGTACTTTTCCTATCCACCACTTATTCTTATAAGTAACTCCATAAACTTTTTCCGGGATAACATCTATACATCTAAGTTGATTACCAATAATTACAGTCAACTCTGGTTATAGTGAACCTGGATATAGTGAACTTCCGGCTAGAGTGAAAGCAAATAGTCCTGATTCACTTACATTAGAAATGTGCATAGCATTTTTCGGTTTTAGTGAACATGACTTCGGTTATAGTGAACCTAAAAACTGAATTTGAAAATTCTGGAAATGGCAGAGATGAAGTTTTTTGATGTCTACATTTTTAAATGTTGTCTGTATTGCATTTGATAAATACACAAAGAGATTATCAAGCATTTGTTCCGAAATACAGGGGAATTGTCAGTGACTAGGTTAACATGGCGAAGGGCAGGGTTGGGTTTTTGACGTCAAAAACTGGTTTTTGACATGACAAGCATCAAAAACTGGTTTAAACCGTCTTGACAGTTCAACTGGTTTAATCCATAAAAGAAAGAACAATATGTAAACTAATTGTGCAGTATATTTTCATTTTGCATTAAATTAAATACATAATTAAAGTTAATTATATTGAAAAATAATTATTATATTAAAAAATGACAGTTGTTTCTCAACAAATGACAATTATTGGGCTCATTAATAATTGCCTGTAGTGTGCATTTCTTTGTATAAATAAATACCATTTATAGGATAATTTTTTTTAATTTAATTTATTCAGTAGTATATATACATATAATTTGGAGGGAAAGTTAATATATAAATAATGTTCAGCAGTCTTTCAAAATTTTCAAACTGAAGTATGGCTAAACATTTCTTGTAGAAGCAAATATTAAACTTATTTTGATTTAATCTAAATACCTAAATTGAAAGGGTTTTAAGCAAAAACAAATAACATAATAATTTTATTCATTTAAATAATATGAAATAAAGATAAACATCTTTAATTATCAGTATACTAAAGTTTCCCATTCAAAATAGAACCCCATTCAATGTAGATTACCAATTTATTGAATGTAACCAATGTATTAAATGTAATGCAGCATTGAAATTTATCACAAAATGGTATTGGTATTTTACATGTGGGAAACTTACAAACCGTGGAAGAATTTAAGGACAGTCCTAATTTTTGATGCAGATAGATAATTTAGAATTTTAATACTGTAACAGCAAGAATAATGTTTTGAACATATTAGATATGTTATAAAATTACTTTTCCACTCTCTTTTCTGTTTCTAGACAACATGCTTGATAAAAAAAAAAAAAATGTATAAATGTTTACAATATTTCTGAAAAGTTAATATTATAATGTTTCACAATGTGTGCAATTTTGAAGAAATCGATTAGTATTTTTTACTACAGTCAATATTTGTGGTAGATTAACATTAATAATCAATAACAATCAGACTCCAGACTCCCTAGACCTCCCCCTTAAATACGTCCTTGGTAGCAATGACAATTTTAAAAAGAAACATGCAAATTTTTTCATTCTCATTCTTGACCACAAAGGAAAGACCACAAGTGCTTCAATCCAATTTATCAAACTGTGCCCCTCCTAATTGTATTCATGCTTGCTATCTAGTGAAGTCTGTAAAAGGGGATTAAATTCTTAGTTAGAATCAATAGCACTTTTCGGCTACTAAGTACTTAACAAAAAGTAGGGTACATTTCATGGTGAACAAAAATGGACATGTTTCTCTTGTCCTTGAACGATTCCATTTTCTATTCCCAGTGCAATAGCACAGGTTAAGGATTACCACTACACGCTATTGCTTGATTGGCTATAGCACTTTCTGGCCAACTGAATGGAATCTCCCAAATTATTGTAGCATTTAGGAGTAATAAGACATAAATATGATTAATTATATTTAGTTTACATAAATATTCAGTGCAGGTATAAAACACTATTTTTTACTTATGTGTGTAATGTATTACTTGTTCATGTGGAGACACTTCACTTATAGTGAACTTTGGATATAGTGAATGAAATTTGCCAGTCCCCACAGGTTCACTATAGCCGGAGTCAACTGTACTTTAAAAGAGTTTTTTTATCTAAAGGTTTAAAAAAAATGGTTTTCAATGGTTCCTGCTATTGATGTTGAATTCTGTATCTTTTATTTAGAAAATCTTCATTTTTAAACACCTCAGCTGATGATGTGAAAAACACTTTAACCCCTTTATGCTGTTGAAAGCAAAGTCAAATAAATCCTGTGCACTCAAGATTTGATCTTGAACAATTCTCTGTATAGACTTGCCCTAGTCGCAAGGCGCTTTATTGTCCCCCTAACTCCATCACATGCATTTTTACCATGACTGGTAGCCAAGAAATTCTATTCAGCTGCTAAATTAAGGTTTGTCCCAGGTAACGTAAATTCTAATTTTGGCACACTGTTTCTAGTTTTTAATCTATAATCCCTACAAATAAGGAAAATAAAATGTTCAAACATATGTTTAAAAATTCCATTCTATGGCCGAAGAAATTTTGCTTTGGAACAGTAGTGTAACCAGGAATTTTGGGGGGAATCCAAAATTTTCCCTTTGAATGTCATATATATATCAGTTTAATAAAATAAGATCTCTGAAATATTACTCTCTATATATATGTTTCATGAACTATCAAAATCAACTTAAAAGTTTTAGTTATTACTTAACATTTTTATTGTATTTTATCTGAAACAAATTATATACTTTTGTGAATTTATTTACATTTTTATTATACTTAAATTTCACATAAAAGGAAGTAATCCCCATCCCAGCATTCCGCAATCGGAAAAAATATGCAAACATAGAACAGGAAGAGTTACTTTTACATGGATTTAGCACAGTAGAGTATGCAGATTTCTGTTTATTACTGCTTGTTTATTATTAGAAACTTTCCATTTTAAATTAATTGCTGATTTTAAGTTCCTTCAGCCATCTCGTTTTATTTTTAATTTTACAACTGTATGGCTTCTGTTCGTCTACCAAACTCATCTTGAAATTGGCTTTGATGCCCACACCCCTCCCCCAATCCTTCCACAAAAAAAAAACCTCTTGAACACTTTAAATTGTTCTGTGGCTTTCGCATTATAGACCAGTCGCTGGGCAGGTATTTCTTTTTAGTTCACCCACATGCACAGAACTCCATTTCGGATGTTGGCTAGAGTTAGATTTCGGGAATGCGCCTCCTTCTACGGAGTTGCATCTAACATCTCCTGAAATAAAGTGTAAGTGTTGCCAACTCTGCTGGGGAAAAAAGTGTTAGCAAAGTTTTATTTCTCTGCCACATATAGTCTGCTTTAAAAAAAAAAAGACAGTGGTGAATTTTTTATGCCTTTTAGTTTGTAGATGTGCATTATAATTATACAATAAATAACATTTAATAATGGAAGTAAGCAAGCAGAATGGACAGTATGAATCAGTGATAACTGGGTTTTGCTTTAAAATTTTAGTTACCTATTGTTTCAATATTTGATTTTTAGTTCTGATTGAAGGTTGCAACAAAATCAAGTGCAGTGTGTATACAATAAATAACATTTAATAATGGAAGTGAGGAAGCGGAATGGACAGTATGAATCAGTGATAACTGGGTTTTGCTTTAAAATTTTACTGGGATTTTACTGGGCACCCTGTATTGGGGACTTACTTTTTTGATTTTACTGGAAATTATTTTACAAAATTAAATTTTCTGTTTTGTAATTTTTTTAATTTATTAAATTATATAATTATATATTAAATTATATAATTAGATAAGTATGCAATAACTGCTTAATGACTATTTTTATTTTGATAAAATAATGGAACACAACTTTATTACATCATAGCAATACTTTTAAATTCAGTGTTTTGGACTTTTTACAAAAAAAAAAAAAAAAAAAAAAAAAAAAACCTGTAAAATACAAACCATATTTTATTATTTGACCACTGATTGAGAATGATAATATGAGAAAAACTCCTGTCATTATCATTTGTGTTTTTACATAGAAGTAAAATTCCTTATACAGATATTTGGAATAATTATTTTTTGTTTGAAAACAACTAAAAAGATCCTCTTAATTTTTTTAACATAAACAGCCTATGGTTGGACCTTTCTACAAAAACAATTTTATGCATGTGTTAGCTATGGTTTGTAAGTAATATTTTATTAAACTTTGTAAGGTACAAAATTGAAATTTTTATTTTAAATGCTTAGTGCTATTTTTTGTGTCAATCAGTACAAATTTTTTACTTTTTTTTTTTTTTTTTTTTTTTTTTTGAAATTGAAAAATGTTACATTAATTCGATACCATAACTGTTCAGTTTGGATAAAAAAAAAATAAGTGAAATAATAAGAATTTTCCATATTCTCTCAGAAAGTGCTGTAGACTAGAAATTGATAATGTGCAAAATTAAAAAAAAAAAAATTCCAGACTGCAGGGCTCCCACCAAATTTTCTATCAAAAAAAGGGAAAAAGGGACCATCCCTTTAAGAAAAGGGGACCAAAAAGGGACCATCTGTAAGAAAAAGGGACCAAAAAGGAACTATTTAATAAACGGTCATTTTTAAAGGAATAAAAATTTCCTCTAAAATACAACCTCAATTTTACATCTCCTACTTCTTATGTCCTTTACACTGAAGTAAACACAATGAAAATATTCTCACATGAATAATATAAAACTTCACTAAACCACTTTTAAGTTTTCATACATTATTTTTGAATTTAATATTTTGAAAGTTACAAAATTGAGAGTTCCACTGCATAATTTATTCAGTTCCCTAATACACACTTATTGTTCACAAAGAAATAAAATTGAAAGATTTCATTAATCAAATGTGTAACATTCTTCTGGAAATGATTACTAACACACATAATTAGATGAAATCCTGGCTCTTATAATAACTAAACAAAGCTTAAACTACATTCTTGTAGACTCATACAAAACTCAAACACAATTTGCTGAATATGCAGAATTTAAAAAAAATAAGTAAAAAAAAAAAAAAAAAACTGAAATCCACCGATCAGCGACCCTTCCCCTCAAAAAAAAAAAAAACTTCCGCTTTGCACAGGCCTTATTATTAAAGGTCAAAATTAACAGTCGCCACTTGCGGACTGTATTTTTGAAAGTGGAGACTGCAAATTTATGTACCAGTCGCCACAGTTTATTTCCCCACTCTGTTTATATTAATTGAAAGTAAAACAGAAACGGGGCATTAAAGCAGATGTTGTTGACAGGAGTCAACTAAACTCCAAGATCGATGTCGGCATGGCGGGGAGGGGGAGAGCTGGATCATTGATAAAGGGTATTAGTACCACTTGACCAATTAGCAAAAGTAATCATCTGTTATGGAAATTTTTAAACGGGGATTACGACAATGCGTAAGATTGCAGTTTGAAGCAGACACCTGCACTTGTTTGGTTTTGCAAGGGCTCTCTTTCTGAGAACAAAAATCCGAAGAGTGACGAGCATTCATTTATAAATTCTTTTCTTGTGATCTATTAATACCAAAAAATAAAATAAAATAAATATTTCGAGATTTATTCCGGCATAATAAGGCTTATGGCCAGCATAAAGTTGATGGCAGCTGTCCGTCGTGGAAAATTAACAATGTTCGTCATGAACAAAGACCAATGGAGTACGCAAATGCAGCCGCGGGGGATTTAAAAATAGGGATACTTTGTTCTCGCAAAAGGGCAATTTTGTGTACCATATAGAAAATATTCAGAACTGGTTTGGTGCAATCTGAAAATTGTTAAAGTATATTCCTAAGCGTTCATTTCTTATAGTCAGACACAGTGGCGCACCCAGGATTTTAGTTTAGGGGGGGCTGAGCTGAAAATACTGCTGAACTCTGTTATAATGAGATCGATAAGAGTTACAACCCTCTTATAACGTCAAAATATTCTGTACCACTTGATTTGCCAATACAACACAAGCCCACAAGCAAAAACTCATTATAGAGTCATAAATAATTATCTGATCTTTTCAGTGATATTGTAACTGACTTTAAGAGTGTTTCATAAACTCTGTAAGTATTTATTTAAAAACTGACATCTTTTTAGGTGAAAAATACTTTAGAAGTAATTTGAAGACAATAAATAATAATAATAGTAATAATTCATTAGTGACAATTTTCATTTTTTTAAGTTTTGCACTTCAAACTTTCCACCTTTAGGGGGGGCTTGAGCCCCCATAGCCCCTCCCGTGGGTGCGCCTATGGTCAGACACATACATTCAGATCAATGGACGTCATGAAGTCGTGCAATTTAACTCGCAAAAAGGCGCTTTTCATTTCTAAATGAATCCGTAATTCCCTAATGGTTTGTAAATCTCTTTAATAACTATAGATAATTTGAATTAGGAAGGCCAGATAATGATTATACTAATCAATCATTAAAAACAAAAACTTGTAAGTGCATAAAACAGCCAGTTATAAACTACAGAAGCTGCCATTATTTATACTGACAGTTTTCACCATAAAGCTGAAGTCTAGAATTATGATTGTGAAATAATTATCAAATATAACACCCACATTGTAGGATAGGCGGTGAAGATACTTTAAATCCCTTTCTTACCCCCAACTGAAAGTTATGTTAGTTTTTTGTTGCTACATTAGGTGAAAATAAACACCCCAGAGGTGCCTCTTTTTGAGTTAAGCGAACGAAAGAAAACAGATGAAATGAATAAGCGATGACTATCACTCTGATTCTGATAAGCATTCAATTAGGAAAAAAGTAACTTATTTTTAAAAGGAAATTTTATCGGGTTTCATTTACGATAAATGTCTGATTGCGTTGCTTGGAATTTTGTGAAGGAACAGTTATACATCGTGTTTAGTTAAGGGTCGTTTTAATCGATCATATTTTTGTTACGGTATCATTTTAATAGAAAGTGTTTCGTAAAGGGGCCTGTAAAACGATCACTAATCTTGACTGCAATGATCCATGTAACGGAAGGGGCAGGGGGAATGGCAAGTTTTCGAGTGAAAACTTGGACATACCAGGGCAAAGGGGGTAAAAAGGGATGCCAATTGCTGAAAGGTTGTCGGGCGCCATGCTTTTTAAAGAGTCCTAGTAGGGAGGCACTACAAAGAAATACTTTTGACAAAAGCAAGGTAGTACTTAGTTGTTAATTCAAGGAAGGCTAGATGTAGCGTGCACGGATCCGATATTGGTACCGGGACAAAGCCACATATTCCGCCAATTACCGTCCTCAGATGAACGTTAGTGTGTTCTGGATGGTTCTGGAAAAAAGTGTTGCCGCACTGGTTGCTACGATGTGACGTAGGTTGGTCGACCTACGTCACATCATAACAACCCAGTAAGCTCTAGCCGTGCGCCGCTTCAAAGTGAAGATGAACTAAGGATAATGGTTTAATCAACAATGAAAAAAACGGTCATTCTGCCGATTTCAGATCTCATGGCCGACACCGACAATACACAGTTATTCTTCTTCATTAAAATTTTTTTTTTAAACGGACCAATATAGCCTAAAACGGACCAAAATGGACTTTTAGGGAAAAAAGGGAAGAAGTGGGGGCCCTGAGACTGGATTTTGGATTAAAAATTTAAAAAAAAAAATTGAGGTTATCTAATAAATGTATACACATGGAATTTTTGTTTTTTTTTTAATCTGTTATGGAGCACATAGCAACATGTGATTTGACATGGAATGACCCCTTTAAATTTTGTTATAGCTACCGAAATTTTACTGTAAGAGCATACTTTTGAATAAAATGAGGACTAATGAAAGGTGAAATATATATATATATATATATATATATATATATATAATATATAATAGCTTACTTACGTGAAGTGAAATCCCAAGATAATCCAATGATAAAGTGAAGAAAATATAAAAAATAGATAGCACATGGTGCCAATTAACGAGCTATCGCCAATATTAGGTAATATTTTTAATCCTATATATATATATATATATATATATATATATATATACAGGGTGCCCAGTGCTAACGGCAATGACTACTTCCTGAACCGTTAGTCAGAGACACATAGTTCCAGTTGCAAAAATGCTTTAAATTATATAATCTATTATATCAGACGAAATTGAAGTCAATAAATCAATTCCTATAAAAATTACGAAATTTAAATTTTTATACGGTCCCCTGGTCTTATCAGTTATATTTAGATAAATTTTCTTTATACAATTTCATGCACCAAAAGAAATAAAAAAATTAAAAAAAAAAAAATTGGTCCTTAAACCACCAAAATTTGCCGAGTTACAGCTGCTTACAGTTAGAGCACTTTTCTTTTCGAGCAGCAAATTAGGGGTTGTATACAAAAGAAATTTGAGAAAAATTAATGTACATGGTTTTGAGTCTTGTGATATTTATTAACAATTTCATTAACTATTTTATGAATGTAGATTGCAATAAAGAAGATTAACATTTAACTATGTGTATCCAGTAAAGAAACATAAAAATATAGCTTATGCAGAAAATAGAATTTTTTAAACAGTTTTTTAAATGAACTGGTGTTAAATAACTTCCTTCGACCGCAATTTAAATATCACCCGTGTTGAAAACTCTTCCTGTACTTTGTGTAGCACACTCTTATGTTACACATCTGCATGCTACACTCTGCATGCGACATTTTAGTAAGTCTGGCCTCAGATAGATTTTAATAGAGCTTAACTATAACCCTCTACTTGCACGGCCTGATTATGACCAACAGGGGACCTGGGAATTGATGGATTTGGGGGGCCCCCGATCTATGAAATTTGTTTTATTTTTAATAAAATTTTGATATAAAAAAGAATATTTCAGGACAACATTTGAAAACCACTGCATGGTTAAATTCTTTATAAGTAAAATTTATTTTGTAGACACCTGCTGTTTCTAAAGAGTACTGCGGTGAGAGGTACAGTGAAACCTCTCTGAGCGGCCACCCCACCGTACCGAGAATATTTGGCCGCTCAGGGGGGGGTAGCCACTCTCAAGAGTTTTATTTACTATTATAAGATAATTGCTATAATGCATAGTATAAAGAAGTCTGACACCTATTCCTTATTTAAAATGAAATTTTAAACTCAGTAGAGAGAAAATAGTACAGAAATAGAGAAAATAGTACTTTATTTAATGCTTTCTTATTTTTTTTGAAAAAAAGGATACTATTTGTGTCTGTTTTAAGGTTTTACTTTTCTCTGAAACAACTATTTTTTCTAGTTCGTTTTTCACCTTAAAAAGCAGATCTCTAACCGATTAGTTTCTAGCAGTTTTCTACCACTTCGGAATTTTTGATAATTTCATCGATTTTCCCTAAAGTCGCTTGTGTTGAAAGTTTAGCTTGCTTGCCATTACAAACATCGGGAAATTCCTCGTCAGGGACGGAATTAGCACCTGAAAGGGACAAAAATTTATTTGTAGGACACCTTCAACGCCTGATCGTACAAGGGATTCCCATCTTAAGGGTGTGAGGAGAATACAAAAGAGATAACAGATTCAATTCCAGTCATTCCTGGGTTTTATATTCCACCACAAACCTGACCTTCAGTTTTTCCGTTCAAAATTAAAGCATGGAGTGAGTAGAATTTCCCGAAAAATGAGATCGGCGATCCCACTCGGTGGCCGTTTTGAGGGGGTCTGGTGGCCGCTGATAGAGGTTATTTTAACATTAGGTCTATGAGCCGAAAAATCCGTGCCATGAAATATTGGCCGTTTAGAGGGGTGACCGCTACTCAGGAGTGGCCGCTCGGAGAGGTTTCACTATATTAATTAACAAATAACATTAATTATCACAATTAAAGCTAAATTTCATGGTGCTTAAAATCTTTTTTCCTATTTTTCTCTGTTGAAATGATTTCTTGGCTGAATGAAATGCCAATCCCGGAGGACTGCAGAATTTCGTGGGATCAGTAAGTCTCAATCCCAAAATCCCATGAAGCAAAAAAAGCAGTGTCGGACTGCATTCCCTACACAATTATGTTTAACATAGGTTTCATAGTAAAATCTTTTCTATTAATAAAATTCTATTTTTTTTAAAAACATGATTTCAAGTTCAAAAAAAAAAAAAAATTGATTTTTATCCCAAGATTCCATTTTCCTAAAAATTGTAATTCAGTAAAAATTATTAGCTAATTCTTTTCAAAATATTCTGATAGAGTACTGGCAGCAGGTACTGTAATCATTTACATCAGTTAATACCAGCCCCCAAAATTAAATCTTTTTTATAACTAAGCTTCTTCTTACACATAATTGAACTTCTTAATTAAAAATGTAAATTTCATAAGTAAAATCCTATGGGTAGGAAAACTTTTATTATATTTTTTTATTGATAAAATTTACTATTGAAAATACAAGAAAATGCTTATTTTATCTAAGTTTTCTATATTTAATCCAGAAAGATAGTTTCATTCCCCCCCCCCCCCCTCGAAATTCAATCTTCTGTATGTGTGAATTTTCATTGAATTTTTTTAAAAACAGAATAAACTTTACGAAACTTGTTTCTTTTACTAGTTTCATCCAAAAAACAAAATATTTTTCAGCAATTTACGAAACTGTAAAAAAAATATATATATATAATTACTCATTAGATTTCATTTATAAACCTAGTGTACACATATTTAAACATTTTATGAGATAAACTTATACACATGATACACCAATATGTAGCTTAACATACACTTTACAGGCTCCAACTTTAGTTTATCTAAAGCTCCATTATTTCTCTGAGCATGAGAAGTATCAAAATCATCTGCTTGAAAATGATCTGCATCTCCATTCATGATGTGTGACATGTCTATACTATCTGGTATCTCATTCACTGCATAATTTGAGTCAGCAACTTCCATATCAAATTCATCTGCAATTAAAACAAAGTTTTAATAAAGCTGCTACATTTAATTAAAAATTTTATTTATTTTCAACCAATTAAGTAGTTTAATTTATAAAACAATCATAATTTAAAACAAAATATATTTATAAGTTGATATTTTCATTGATTCAACCATTTTAATTTTTTTAAAAAATAATTATCTCAGGTATCCACCAATGTCAGGAGGCAAAAATAGTATCATCAGTAGCCTCATGGACATAAAAAAGTCACCAGTTTAGTAGTCATTTTTTAAATTTTAGTTGCCAAAATAATAACATTTTTGTATGATTTTTTGATTAAGAAATAAACGTCATTTAGCTTCATTTAAGAACAAATGAATAAAATGATAAGCAAAAAACTTCATGCGTTATAAAACAGAGCATATAGTGCATTTGTTTTTATAGTATAATTAAAAATGAACATATTAAAATGTTTGATGAACGATTACTTGTAGCTTTGAAAAGAAAGAGAGTTGACAAAAACCAAGAAGGGTGTTCATCAAAATTGTAAGTAAAAATTCAAGCACATTTCAAGAATTTCAAGGTTCATCTCTAAATTTTTCAAGGACCCTCGTATAAAAAAATTATCACCATATTTTTCTAAAAAACCTTACCCCTAGCTATGAAAAGTAGTCGTCCTTTCAGGCAGAAAAAGAAGATATGTGTGTTTCAAACTTTGCCATGCATGTTTAAGTTGACATCTAAAGTTGCAATCTCCATTTTTTTGTGAGAAAACACAACAAGACATCTGCTACACATTAAAACCCACCTTTTGAATGCCATATGAGCAAACAATAAAATTCTAACTTTGCATGCAATTCATGGTTTGAAAGTAATTATATTTTTTTTCCCCCAATAGGCGAGCTCTGGCCACAAGCCTTTGCCACTACTAAGGCCTGAACCACAGGCCATTTTATTATAGGGGCACCGAATGGAAAACCAAAGTTACCCCCTATGAAGGGACGAAGAATTTAACACCCAGCCCTATAGAGCCCAGACCCAAGGTGTGATAGAATGGTTCTTAAGCCACTACACTACCTAGGCGGCTTTGAAAATAATTATAAGTGCAGTTCTTTTGAATGTTAAACAGTCTGGTACTTACGTATTATCCCGGCGGTCCAGCAAGACGAGCAATTTACTGAGACCTTTAAGCTCTCAGTAAATTGCGTCAAGCCGAAAACTGTGCAAACCACTAGAACTCACTTTGTCAAAATTGGCATATCAGCCATTTTATTTTTCGCCAAACTAAAAAATTTTACATATTAGCCTCGGAAATCTTCAATTCTTATTGTTTTGCATATAAAACATTTCATTCCTGCTCTGATTTCCCATTCACACGATATTATAATTTAAAAAAAAATAACCTTACAAATATAAACTAACAAAAAAAATCATTATTATTCTTTTATTTTTACTTTAAGAATATAAAACATTTTATTTGGCAAAATCGCCACACATGGCAACCACGATGCTTATTTCACACTTTTTTCACAATAGGGGTTACAATTATGGAAAGCTTTCTGCATGGAGAACATAAAAAATCTCTTAAATTCCGGGAACAGGTGGATTTTCAAAGTTTTAAAGTGCGGACTATCATTTATTCTATATTATTTTACTTATCTGTGCAAAATTTCAGGCTGATAGGTCCATTTTTGTGGATTCGTATACTATCCAATTCCACAAACTGACAAACAGAATTTCATTTTTATTTATAAGGATAAGGATATGGTACCCCGATGAAAATTATGCTTTATTATTATAAAAGAAGGTGTCTGTGTGTGTGTGTGTGTGTGTGTGTCTGTCGGCAGCGTTACGGACAAATGGCTATACCTAGAAACACCAAATTTGGTATTCGGGAAGATATAAATATGTAGTTGTGCACCTTGAAGCGATTTTTTCAAAATTCGACCTAGAATTTTTTTAATTTTATGTTTTATGCGATTTTTGGCATTTTTTCTCACCTAATTCGTAATAACGGCGGAAATTACGCTCGCAGCAAAACGGCATTTATATCATCGGATAGAGGAGGAAATTTTCTTTTAAAAACAGTTTGTTCTGAATACGTAACATGATTTACCGATTTTTAGGAATTTTTTTACTAAGCATCTGCTTCGCGATTGTTTTTCGTAAAATAATTTTAAAACTGTCGCATCTTGAATTCTATCCGTCATAACTTTTAGATATTTTGACAAATCGTGAAACATTCTTTTCTCCCTCTTTTAAAATAAAAACGAAAAAATTATGTAAATTAGATGATTTTTTACGAATTTTAATGCAGCCTAATGTTTAGAATTTAATAGCATCAACGCGAACTTACGCCATTCATTACATTGCGATCACGGCACGAGAATTTATGTTCGGTTGTTGCCACAGAAAGGATTAGAAAAAAGGATTTTTTCAACCAATCGAGTTTTTAAATGGGATATCAGAATTTCAATTCGCAAGTGAGGATCTATGACGTCAAATGCTTTAAGATACGTAAAAATTCTTCCATAATTTTAACTCATTTATTCCAGCTCTATTTTCAACACAGGGAGACGATATTTTGATTAAAATTTACTGTAGAAATAAACTAAGAAATTCACGATTATTATTATTAGAAGTGGTATTTTAATCCGGTACTTATTTAAAAATTGAAATGTTTTCACGGCGCTGAAAATGTTCATTTTAAAAGTTACAAAGTTCGTTTCAAAGCGCGATATATTAAATTTTTTCTATTTACTATTTTTATTTTTGGCATTTAATTTAGCGCAGGCGTTGCCTAACATACGCATGCAGGTTGCGAGTATAATTTTATTTTAACGTTGAATTACGTTCCTCCATAAAGGTTACATAACGCAAAGTTTTAATGATACCGTTTGAAAACAATTATGCGAAATATCGAAATTAACTCCCTCAACCTACCGGGGTATCCTTTACGGCAGTCAAACAGTGACGTCATAAATAAAAAAATGCGTGAAATTTGTAAACTCTGCAACTCTAACACCCTGTCACAATTAAAGTGGGAATAAGTAGCTCCTCGAGATTACACAGTTTGATGTTTTTCAGGAGACAGGACTATGGAGGATATAAAAGATATCGCTATATTAGATACATGGATAGTTAAAATGGCACCCCTTGGATATTTTCTCCCCACAGTAAGATGAAATGGTTTGCGGCGCTAAATACGCCCATCTTATAAAACTATGTATAAATTAAATATATATGGAGAGTTTCCTTAATGGCAACCATTATGTGAAATGATTATTATTTATGCTAATGCGTAAATTGCAAAGAATCGCCACAGAATCAAAAGATCCCATTGAGGCCAAATAATCTAAGCTGTTTCTTTAAAGGGAGCCTTGAAGAGGGAGAAGCGAATATAGATAGTATTAATGTACGTAATAGGTAGTATTATTAGATTTTTAAAGATAATATGAATAAATCGCAATGTACCACGTTAATAAATATTTCATGAAATTAAAAGTGTCCTGTTTCAACGGTTGTCTTACAACCAACTAAACGAAAAGTAATTCTAATTTGGGTTAATATATCCCGCAGTAATTTCAACAGAGGAGATTACTTGAACTTTTTTAAAAATGAAATTCTGTTTTGTCACATGCAGATATGATTTTAGTAGTAAAATATTCCCTTCTTCCCCTATGAAGAGCGGGTGCGCAGCTATTTTAAAAACATCTCTTGAAAATAGCATAAATGAATTAAGAAGACCTCAAAACCTGTCAATACACCAAAATCTCGAAGTCGAATTTTTTCACGATTACAATACTTTCCTTATATGGTACATGTTCGGAAAGAGATAAATGGTGCTCCATTTCATGTAGTGTCTTAGGTATTTAATGCTACAACTTGAGCCTAAAAAACAGTATGATGTAGAAATAAGACCAGGTGCGTAGCCAGGAAATTTTTTCGGGGGGGGGGGGGGGATATGAGCCTGGAAATTTTTTCGAGGGGTATATGAACTTATATGCATAAATAGACGGAATTTCATCACTAATCCAAAAATTTCAGGGGGGGATATATCCCGATATCCCCCCCTCTGGCTACGCCCCTGAATAAGACATTTTGAAAGCCAGGAGTTCTTTGCAAACCATTAAGCTTTCCACTTTTTTGATAGTGAATGACACTGACGTAGTTTTTTGAGTCATTATACTGCAATGATCAGGTTAGTACTCATGACACAAACTTTACATTAAGAGTCAAATAATTTTGCTCTTTTTTTTTTAATTCCACATCACGAATAATTTCGAATTACACATGTAAGGAAAATTTTCGTTTCCTACCGTGCGAAGAACGGGCACGCAGCTAGTATAAAATAAAAAAGTTTGAAATTTCAAATGCAGTGGTTTTCAAAATGGCATTGGCTGTCATATTCTCAAAAAAATGGATGGTGCTTTCTGCAAATATTGAGTTCTATTTTCAGCGAAATAAATAGGTGCCCAGAAGAATCAGAACACTGGAAAATTAGTGTCAGAACCTTTCAAAATGTGGAACCATACAACAGAATATTTTAGAAACCACGATTCATTAAAGTATCACCGACAATGTCTCAAAATTTACTCAAATTTGAAAAAAATTACTGAAAATTTTATTGTTAGTATCGACAAAATATTAGACAAAAAAAAAGTTGAAGAAATTTCTAAAAATTGACAAATTTTATGTCCTATAATTAAAACTGTAATGTAATGTATAATTAAAACTGTAACTGTAGGCTCGTATTCTGATTCGTTACGCTGTGCTCCATGCATGGCTAAAAAGTATGTGATCGGGGGTGACGTCATCTTTTGAGGCAATAATTACGAAATAATTTTTATGATTTCTCTTTGAAGACCAGCTAAAAAAAAAAATTTAAATATCATTAATGCTGCACTTACTATTTTTTAACTTTTATACTCGTAAATGGTGTGGTGTTTTTTCCGAAAATTACGGCAATTATTTTCTGTGCCAAATTTGGCAATATTTCAGAAAAACTGAGGCCAAGATTTTGGGCATAGCTTTGTGATGAAGTTCACATATTTTTTGTGTCTAAAATAATGTTCTTTTATTTAGTCTTTCAAATTCAAATATTCTGTATTAATCTCTCTCTCCACTTTGTTTTTCATCATCGAAAACATTATCAGTTTGTATATATTTAGATTCAGCAATGGTGACAGGTACAAAAGTCTGACTAGAACAAGAATGAACTCTATGTTCACTAGACACCTTGCGTACATTTTTAGACAAAATTGGGAAGTTATCTGGTGTATGCATGGAAGAACGAGATGTGTTCACACCAGTCAAAGCACACCTCGAAATTAGTTTAAATTATTCGCATTGGAAAAATTTGTTCTTGAATTTCGGAAGTTGGGTCGATGACCAAAATTATTATTTTGTTGAGTATTGTACAACACTTTAAATTAACTAAACTGGCATGCAGAATGATGTCTGCCAGAGCATAGTTGGCAGATAACACTACTCTGACCTCTATTTCTGTTGTAATTTTGAAAAACTGTATTTCTGTTTTTAAACTGCATATTATGAGGTCTACGTTCTCTGAAAAAATTCCGTTGCTCAGGACTATGATTGGTGTGAGCAGAACTAGAAGTAGAATTTTTAAAAGTTAAATCATTAATTTTGGAAACCAATTCTTCAATTTTTTCAGAAATGGCATACACTGGGGCCTTTTATTGATTAGCCAAAGCAAGTGCTTCAGATTGTGTAATATTCTGTAATTGCTGTGCACATGCAACAGCTTTATAATAGTCAGTTATATTATCCTCCAAAATTTTAACTCTAATGTTAGATGGCAAAGCTGCGACATCAATTTAAAATATTTAATATCATCAAGAGCTTGATAATCTAATTTTATACACTTTAGAAACCAAAACATTTAATCGATTAACAAAAGCAGTTACAGAGCTAAAATCTTCAAATTATTAAGCTCGGATACTGGAGCTAGAATTTCATTATTACTAAAATATTTTTCAAAATCTTTCGCTTTATTTACAACCTCATTTTTAATAAAAAACTGTAATGCTGGACCAATTAGTTAAGTCTTTTTAAACAAAATGAATATTTTATTGCAAATGTGAACAATGATTGTAATTTATTACC
The DNA here is from genome assembly GCA_038373885.1 of Cheiracanthium punctorium. Lineage (NCBI taxonomy): Eukaryota > Metazoa > Arthropoda > Arachnida > Araneae > Cheiracanthiidae > Cheiracanthium > Cheiracanthium punctorium. The sequence continues at coordinate 58,229 of JAWZYV010012583.1, read as the reverse complement.
AATAATTGAGGTAATGGTGAATAAGCAGAAACTTGAATTCTTGATTGATACTGGTAGTTCTATTTCTTTGCTTACGAGAGATGTTTTTAATGAAATTAAATCTAAAGTCAACTATAAACATCTTGCTTCTTCTGTCACTTTATCTACAATTAATTCTAAAATAAAATTCACTGCTTGTATTAAATTAACCTTTAAAATAAAATCATTGTTTTTTCATCATTGCTTCTATATTGTTGACAATCCAGTTAATGAACATTTTGATGGTATTTTGGGATTTCCTTTTTTAAGAGAAAACAATATTTCAATTGATATGAAAAATTCTTTGTTTAAAAAAATTTTCTGGCATCAAAATTTTTTGTTGGGCTGTGGAGAGATATACGTGATGAAGTTCACATATTTTTCACATCTAAAATAATGTTCTTTTGTTTCGTCTTTCAAAATCAAAAATTCCGTATTAATCTCTCTCTCCACTTTGTTTTTCGGCTCAAGAAAATGTTCTTCCTTGTGCGCATCGGTATGTCTGGGATTTCGGGATTCCCCTTCTAAATTAGTTTCCTTTTAATGTTTGCTATGTTAGTTCTTGGTGCCTCTCGGTCGTCCATCTTTGCTTTCTCACGGGGTTTGTAGGCTTTTGTTTTGGCGATAGCCAAATTCTAGCACTTCTGTCTTGGCAATATGCATTTTATCCGTTTGTTTCAATTTTTTTATATTTTTAACGCTACCGGACAGTTGTTGTCACGTGGTCAGTGTCTTATGAATGGCTCATCATTTTCTCGCCAACCTGTAAAAAGCTGGCAGTTTTGTAAGAAGTTTTTAGTACACTTCTCCATAGCTCTCGGTTAGAAGAAGTTGCTTTGGCTTCATTATGGGTCTCCGGCACACCGTGTGGTCAGAACGATTAGATATGTTTCCGTGTTATTTTCTACTGAAGCTATGTACTGTATGAGATTCAACTTACTTCCTTTCAAACTTTTCTGCTGATACCTCCAATAAATGTAGCTTTTTAGATTTCGAGTCGTCTGCCTGTTTTCGAGGCATTCAGCATAACTCATGGATTTTATTAACACAATATACGTTGTGTAAAAACAGATGAGGGAAAGTTTCTTAATCTACCTCCGACAACTCCCTCACAGGCTTGAACAATGACTGACTATAGACATAATCAGGGATGTTAACTCCAACATTCGATTTGGGAGCACCCCGGGAGCAGAAAAAATTTCATTTGGGATCACCTCGGGAGCAGAAAAATTCTATTTGGGAGCAGAAAAATTCCATTTGGGAGCACCTTGGGAGCACAAAAAATTTAGCTTTCGCGAGGAAAACTAAGATTTGGGATCAGAATTAACATGATTTTGGAGCATAAAATTGAAGATTCTGTGTTGACTCTGTGTTGAAGAAAAAAGGGCCGCCTGGGGGAATTTCAAAAGGGACCTGTTCTCAAAAAGGGCACTTTGGGGTTCCACAAGAATGTACAGGTAGATAACATATCTAGAAACGGGTTTGAAACTATCTGATCCCCGAAAATTTAACATGTAAAGTTGTAATATGTGTTCTGACTTACAATGCATAGTTAGATTTTTTCCAGTTTGTCTTTAATTCCCCCCCCCCCTTCTTTTGGAGAAAATATCCTGTAGAAGTAAGTGTAAGCTAAATAGGAAAAATGATTTGTTGATAATATTTTGCTCTAAACATGACATAAATATGTGAATTAAATCTGTACATAACTAGAGATTTTTGATTAAAAAAAAAAAGAAGTTTTAATCTAAGTAATTTTGAATTTTCTGCTTAATTTTTTTTCCTCAAAATTACGTGATGTAGATGTTTATTATTTATAAGAATAGTACATTTATTGAAGAAGGTTTCAGAAATTTTTAGCCAGACATGATTTGTTAGGCAGTAGGGGAAGGCAGAGGGACTGTTAATTTTTGTTCCTCAATTTTATCACACTATCACTACTGGACCACAATTACTGGATCACATTCATATATGATATTTCACCTATATTGGTACAAACTCTTAAACAGAAAAGGACTGTCAGTGTAAGTGGATTAGGATAGATGTGTTTAGCATGTAATAAAAATAATAAAATTTCTGCAGTGCAGGATGTATAAAATTTAATAATATAAATCATAATTTTATTTAAATTCTTTTATTCACAATAATTATTGAATGATTACCAAGTAAAGATTTCTAAAGTTACTGAATATATACCTTTATTAATATTAGACATTATTTGGAATTGCATCAAACAATTCAACTCATCCATCAATTGATAACTATAGAAATTGGGAAAATTGAATTCAGAACACAGAAGATTGCTAGAATAAATGACATAGTCATGCAAATTTTGTATTACATCCAATGGTTGGAATGTACTAAACCATATCAAATCACTGAAATATATTTGTTCTTCCTCTTTCACTTCAAATTTAATGTTTGCTCATTCATGAAAAGTGAATATAAGATTTTTAAAAAGCACTATTCTTTAAAATAAATAAAAATAATTACTACATGTAGGTTTTTTAGCAGGTATAAAATAAATATTTTTTTTAACTCACAGAATTGTCCAAAGGTATGGAATACAGTTTAACATATTTTAAATAATTTATTTTTCATAAAGCTTTATTTTTAATTTTTTGTAACATACTTAAAAAGGTCTCTTTAAAAATTTTCTTTCTTAAACCTTGCTTTAATCTTTTGAAAATGAAAAAAGCATTAATATTTTATTTTAACTATCAAATGTTTTTAATCAGATTAAAATAATAAAAATAATTAACATCCTTTTGCCAGAAGTACTCAAACAAATTATATATTAAAAAACCTTCCAGAATTATTTCGATTTTTTTTTTTTTTAGTTTTAAAACTGAAAATAAGCTTAAATTGATGACAGTTTGTTTTATGAATAACCTAGCTGTTAACTTATGACACAGTTTGCTTTCTTAAGACATCCTTTCCCAGAACTAGTTATCTTTTGCTTTTAATATTTTTTCTTCATTCATTAAAATGTTGAGAATTTAAAAAAAAAAAAAAAAAAAAACAGAAAATATATAATATGAATATTTAGAATACCAAATCTTGTCAATAGTCTGATTTACTAAATTCTGCAGTTACTCTAATTTTATATAATTAAAACTGTGGCGTAATAAGAGGGGGGGGCGCCCGGGTGGCAAGATTAAAAAAAAAAAAGATGGTGGCCGGCAGGACACTTAAAAATAATATGGTGGAAAACTAAAGGACCGCACCAGGCGCCAATAACCCTAGCGCTACACTGCTAAAGCAAAAGATCATTATTATGCTCCTTTTTTGGCAAAAGTATAATGTCTTTCAATTGCTTTATTCGCAAAACGTCGCAAATCGCACGTTTTTTAGATCGATTTGAGTGGATAAAGCCACTGAACATAGTAGACGCCGGAAGTGTTGAAGTGCGGCCGCGCGACTGTCGGTCTGGAGTTTTTGTCGGTTTCATCAAATGTAACGTCAATACACGTTAGAACTCTTTAAAAAGTCATCCAACCAAGGCACCCCCCTTAGGAGATATCCCTTGTCTAGGCTTGCCATAACAAACAAGCAAATCCCGCAAAATTTTCGAATCGCAAAACGTCGTTTTGCTATGGCATACTTTCTGTATCATCCTTAATTATGTATGGTTAGTAAATAGCTGTTATACATTAAGAATAATATGTACTAAGAAAGCCGATTAAAAAGAGGAAATCGTTTAGGGGGAAATAAAAAATAAAAAAAAAAACTTGCTAGTGCGCAAAACTATTAAAAACATAAAGAGCAATAACTATATACAGCTGGCGACGAACTCTGAAATAATGATTGTTTGATAATTCGCAACTACTTATTTATCAAACGTAGCTACCGATATTTGAGGATTGACAGATGGAATCGCAAATTTTTAGATAACTTAAGAAAATTTTGATTTTCCCAACCATATTTTCTTCCCCCAACTCCTAAGTGAAATGCCCAGGTAGTTCTGCCCGGCCGATCGGGCTCCTCATTGAGTCAGCAAAAACAAAACATACTAGAGAGGCCCCTTTTCGGGTTACTCGGCTCGCGCAAATGCAAAGACAATGAAAAAGGCATTTCGATCTGAAAGAAGAGAATATTTGAAAAAGGCATTTGTGGGAAAGATCCGATTTCAGAGACTTTCGTGAAAGGGCCGCTTTCAATCGACCTATTTTTATGATGGAGTTATTGTACTCAATCGTATTTCTGTGAAGGAGCCGTTTTAATTAACGTATTTTCGTGATGGGCCGCAAATGGTATGTAAGAAATAAAAAGTGGTGATTGCTGACTAATAATAATAAAAATGTAAAAGCAGGAGGGCGCATAAAGAAGAGAAATAGGGCCGCCGGCGCTAAAAGACGATAAAAGGGCCGCCGGCGCTGCGCCCTGCAAAATCAATCTAGAGTCAACACTTACAATAAGTGCAGATATGAAAAGCAAAATTTGCAAGCGTGGCAAAGATTAACAAAGAGTCAAAATGACGTATTCGGCACAGCTCGGTGCAAAAATCGGCTAAAAGCGCAGTTTCGGTGCAAGATTTGCATTTTTGTTGGCCCAGTACTAATCACATATTTTATTTCCAGTTCATAAAACTGTTAATTTCAGCCAAATACCAGTTTAAGTTCTTCTCACCTTAATTCTATATTTAAAGCTTGAATCTTTTACTTACTACCATCTTTAACTTAAAGTTGTTTTTCCGGCCCAACGTTTCGCAGCAACATCGCCATCTTGTTTGTCTTGACTGACTTGTTGAACTAGCCGCATGTGCTGCTGTCCGTGACACAATCCGGCAGTGACGACATTTGACGCGTTCTGCGTGAGCGGCGTACGTATTTTTCTGCTCGCTTATGTGGGCGTTACGGCTTCCATTCCCGGCAGTACTTAAGAAGCAATTGCCGCGGGATCGGCAGTTTTCGCTTAGTTTCGTTATGTTTTAGTGATGCATCTCTGCTAATGTAGTTGAGCCTCTTGCGTTTTAAGTATGGGAACTTCACTATAAAGTGACAGGCTGGAAATGTTTATTAGTCTGATGGAACAAGCTTATAGTTTTTCATATTGAAGCCTCCGGTCCGGCGTCCTGAAGAAAATGTCAATGTCAAAAGTAAATCCTGTTTATTTTAATTGAGTCATAGAATCGTGATAGCAATGCATTTATTTGGTTTTTAAACAATTTGTTAAGTCTGAAACTTCAGTGCAATAGATTTTTAATACTTTACCTAGTTAATTGTTTTTCCTTTTATGTAACTGTTTTTAATATGATTAACTGCTAATAAGATGAAGTTCGTTGTTTTAAATTAAAAGTCTTGTTACTGAGTCTATACATGCTACATACTATGCTAGTCAATTTTTACACAGGTTTTTAAGGACTTTACAGCTACGCTGAAATTGCGTATTACTCTGCTGTTTTTAAAGTTAAAGAGTTAAATCTTAGATTAATGAATGGGCCACTGAATAGTTAACCCTTATCGGGTACAACAATTTTGGAGCAGCTCGGTGCAATCGGCGCAGAATTAACATCCCTGCATAATAGACAAGATGTGAATAGACCTTAATGTATTGAGGGTGGCCCCGTAAATAAACTATCCTGTAGATTAGAACCAAAAAGAAAGTGGTACAACTAGATGTAGCAACAATCTTAAATGTAAAATTTTAATTTTCTATGGCTAATATTTTTTTTAATTTGTGAGTATATGTAAGCCAAAAGTTACCAAGATTGGAGAGTTTTGGCACAATGTTTTGAGGGAGGCACACGACCATCTTCGGACCATTAGCTAACGGCAGTAAAAGCACTTATTTTTGTGAGGCTTTAATTTTTGTGTGGCTGTCGTAATCGCAAAAATTAAATCCTAGTGAAATACTTTTTTTTTTTTTTGCTTCAAATAATAATAAAAACACAGAAATTTTTCACTTATTAAAAATTTATGGATTTACTGCACAGTTACAAAGTCTTTCTTGAGAACTTTCTTTCTTATAACTATTTCTTGAATACTATACAACTACTTCTTAATTATAAAACAATAGAACAACTAATAGAATGCAGCTCATTCACTCACAATCTATTTATGCTAGCTTCTTTAAAGCCATTCAAAATGAGGAGGGAGGACGAACTTTTTGGACAAAATCGAAGTTTCTTAAAATACCTTAGGCAAAAGGGGTTCTATATTTAGGTAATTTAAGGATTTTTCAACTTTCGATTCTATACATGTAAAATTCGCAAAATTTTCAGCTTGTGAAATCACCGATATCTTCATTTTCACAAAAATTACAGCTCATGAAAATAAGTGCTTTTACAATATATGATAAGATGGTATTGTGCTTGAAATGGATGAATGTCTTTAAAACTGCTATTACCATAATGTATTGAAATTTTTTTGAGTGCTCCTATAGAACATATATGGGCAACCTCCAGTTTGTGGGCTGGAGGTGGCCCTTCCTGACTTTTGATCCAGCTTGCAGTACATATCAAAATGCCCTATAAAACCCATTTAAACCATAGAAAATCCCATATATACATAGGTTGCTATTTATATTTCTGGCCTAAGTAACAGAAAGTGTGGCTAGGCGATCGCAGACAATTTAAATTGAAATTTTGATATTTGTAAACATAAATTCTTCCGAACAATTTGCCATTTCAGCATGATTTGTGTTGTTTACTGGAAATTTAAAAATTCATCTCGTTAAAAAAGCGGGGTTGACTCGGGGACATTTTCGTGCAATTTTTTCTCATAACTTTCGACGAGGATTGTCAAGACAAGAGTGCTTCAATGAACTTAAATCTTTATACAGCGATGAAACACCATCCTACAGCACTGTAAAAAGCTGGTATAACGAATTTAATCATAGTCAGTGTTCGATCCAGGACGAATTCCGTGCAGGTCGTCCAAAATCAGTTGTTGTGCTAGGAAATATCGATGCTGTGCGAGAACAGATTAAGAAAGATCGTCATGTGAAGTACCGTGAGATTAAGGTGTCTCTAAACATTAGTATGACAGGCATCAATAAGATGTTACACGAACATTTGACCATAAAAAAAGATGTGTACGCATTGGATGCCGCATAATCTGAAAAACACTCAAAAGAAGGCCCGTATAGATTGGTGCAAGGAAATGCTGACAAAATACAATCAAGGTGCATCAAAGGCTGCATATAACATCTGCACAGGTGACGAAATATGGATATATATGCATATGATCCAAAACAGCAATCGACTGTATGGGTCCCCCAAGACGAGCAAAATCCCACAAAAATTGTTCGAGCAATAAGCACATAGAAACAAATGGCTGCCTGTTTCTTTGGCATAAATTACCTGGACAACAATTTTCGACATCCAAAGAAGCGGTCACGTGGCGACAGTTGCATGGACCAATACAGGACAGTCAATTCTCAATGGTACACGGCTATTTGTTTGCCAGAAGTCGTCGGAGAAATTCGAAAAAAGCAGAAGAAGAGACGCAAAATTGTTCATCATGACAATGCGAGCTCTAACACATAGGCTCAAACAAAGGATTTTCTGAAATGCCAAAACATCAAATTGATGGGTCATCCATCGTGCAGCCCTGATTTAGCCCCCAATGACTTTTTTTAATTCCCGTACATCAAAAATAAATTACCTGGACAACAATTTTCGACACCCAAAGAAGCGGTTGATGCATTCAAAACACATGTTTTGCAGTTACCTCAATCGGAGTGAAAAAAGTGCTTTGAAAATTGGTTCAAACGCATACAAAAGTGCATTGATCTTCATGGAAAGTATTTTGAAAAACAATAAAACCAATGTCGATCATAAATATTTGTTGTTTCATTACTAGGCCAGAAATATAAATAGCAACCCTCGTATTCCAATTACAAACACCGCGACTTCGCTAACATCCTAAGATTTGTCCCTCAACTTCCAAAAATCCTCAACCCCAAAAGACCCCTCAAGACCCCTCAATCCTCAACCCCTCCAGAAAACCCTCAACCTCCAAAAATTACCCATACCTGCTGCTGAAGAATTATAAATTATAAAGGTACTATTTTCGATGGAGAGATTCATTTTGTAATCCTTAACAATATATATCAATTTCGATTTGTTTGAAATAACCTAATACCTCTAAAATACTCTTTAATGAATTTCTGCCCACAGAGCATAATGCATTGAAAATATTTTGGGTAGCTCTCTAAATAAACTATTTAGTCTGAAAAAACACTCAAAATACTGGTGTTAAACGATAAAGTAATTAAAAAACTTTGTAAAAAACACACATAAGAAGTAAAAGGAAAAAGGATACGCGTTTCGTTCAAAACAATTTTTGAACACCAGCACTTAGATCGTCTTGTGAACGATGGTTCTTCCGTTCCTTTCGTTCATTCTGCTTGGAAGTTGCTGTTGTAAGGTTCTTTTCACTTTCTTCGTCTACCCCCCCCCCCTTTTTTTTTTTTTTTTTCCTGTTTCTTTAATGTGTATGTACGTGTGTTACTGTCTTTCGTTTTTGTTTTTATTTTTAAAAAAAAAAAATATATATATATATATATATATTATTGTACTGTCCTGTTCGTGGTTTAAAATTAAAAAAAAAAAAAAAAAAAAAAAAAAAAAAAAAAAAACAATAAATAAATAAATAAATACGTGTGCTATTTGTTTTTTGTTTGTTTGTTCTGTTTTCTCTTTTTTGTGTGTGTGTTTGTACTTGTGTGTTCCCTTTTTTATAATTTTTCTTTATTCCTTTTTTATTTCTGTATTTTTTGTGCTTCTTTCCTTTCCTTTTTTATCCCCCTTTTTTAATTTTTTTTTTTTTTTTTTTTTTTTTTTCCTCTCCCCTCTCCGTGGTTTTGTTCGACTTTTCTTTGCCCCTTGTGGCAACATCTTGCTTGTTTTTTTCTCTTTTCAGTTCCCTGTGTTCTTTACGTCGAAGGGCTTGGACTGATGAAGTTCAAAACAATTTTTGAACGAAACGCGTATCCTTTTTCCTTTTACTTCTTATGTGTGTTTTTTACAAAGTTTTTTAATTACTTTAACTATTTAGTCGATTGGAACCAAAAAGGGAGGTACACAACCAGATGTTACAACATTCCTTACTATAAAATTTCAACATTCTACAACTAACAGTTTTTGAGATATGTGAGTTACGTATGTACGTACGTACAGACATCAGGGAAAAACTAGTCAAAATAGATTGTGCATGCATTTATATGAACACACATACACGGTACAATGAGATGTCTCGCAAAAATTCTTAAAAGTAGAGGTAGTCAAAATTTATTTTTTCGTCAAAATCATGATACCAAAATCTTTCACAATCACATTACTTCCTTTTACTTTGTACAAGAAAGTGAAAAATGCATCATTATTAATGTAACTTTTTGCAGACCCTGTAAAAAACTTAATATTATTCAAAAGTCAAACACTAGCACAACAGCCCACTGCAGGGCCAAGGCCTGCACTGCCCAACCACATCTTTGCGACCATGGGCTCTGGGGTGCGGATGCAAGGTGGTCAGCCTGACACGAAACCTCTAGTGTTTGAACCCAAGCAAGCTTGGTCCTCATTTCATTGACCCACTAAGCAGATGAAAGGCTGAGTCAACCTTGCCCAGCCCAGGAATCAAACCCCAAACCTGAGGCATGGCAGCGTGCTGCGATAACCATTACACCACTCTGGGCTTCACTTAATATTAGTCCCATCCTTTAAATGAAATGTAAACTTTTATAAACATCTATATACTTATTGTATTGTGCTTGAAATAGATAAATATCTCTAAACTGCCATAGTTTGTAATGTGTTAGAACTTTTTGGAATGCTCCTGTAAAAAACCTATAAATACTACATACACTATTTTCAATGGAAGGCTTTGTTTTGCAGTCGTTAATAACATACATCAATTTTGTTTCCTTTCAAACAGATGAATGCCTCTATCCAGACTTTTCAGACAGGGTACTGTTTATGAAAATAAACACTCAAAAAACTGGTGTTATAAGATAAAATAAAAAACCGATTTTGACTACCTCTAAATTTAATTATAATATTCAGCCTTCAGCTGAAATTAGTTTCCCCTCCGCTAAAGAGGTTCTTTGACAGAACCTTTTAATTTGTATTGGCAGCCATGTACAGGATGTATTTGCATGTAAATCAAACGGGGAGAAACCAACCGTTCTTCCAGTGGTGTCAAGTATTTTAAACAATCCGGTATTTCGGGGAATTCGAAGCCATTGCTTATAGCTAATTCTGGTATTGTCAATTTAATCAAACAATCGTAACATGTTTTGCAAAATTTGCTAATATCATCGATATCTTTGTAAAAGACTAGTTTTATAAAGTCCGTTGTCGCTCCTTTGGACAGTAAAGTTGTTTTGGAATGGGTTCTTATTGACTTTTTGAACCACAGTCGATCACAACAATAGCATTGGTGGATTGGACCATCAGCAACAGCTTCGAAAAATTTCTCAGCTAATTTACGAAATTCTAGTTCTTCACACCTTACATTTAGATCAGTATCTGTTCTTGGTCTTTTCGATGGTATATCTAGACAGAGTCGTAAACGTTTTCTGTCTTGTCTTCTGGATTTGGATTCCGCTTCTTGAGCACGAAAATCTGGATCTTCCCTTTTTCTTTGCATAAATAGACGGTTAGTTTCACGATGACTTTCTTCCGGATTAGACAACTGGCGAGGACGGCCAGCGCGGCCTTGAACAACAGTCCCGGGTATATTCTTCTGATATTTAACGATGTAATACTGAAAGTAGAGCGTGAAATACCAAGCCTACGAGCTATTTCACACTGATCCCGCAAAAATGAAAATTTTAGAAATGCCACGACAGAACACCACCACTTGCTCCGAGGAGGGACAAAAGTTTGAACGCGACTCTGGAAACAAATCCAAGTTCTGAAAAATGAAATCGGAACCTCGGGAACTTGACAGCCAGTCGCAGACGCTCTGACAAAATCTTACAGTTTCCCCTTTTGTTTCATCTGACGTTACTTTGAAATTTTTCAAGTATCCATTATTCCAATCATGTGTCGGATCTTGGTGTGTTTCAAATTTCCGTGAGATCTGTAAGATTTTATTTACTATCAATTATCATCCACGACTTTTTTCGTCTGCCGAAAACTATTACCCTCTTTAGCGGAGGGTAATAAAAACTTTGTGAAAAAAAACACACATAAAAGGTTACTTCAAGGCATAATGATGGTTTCGACCGAAAATTTTCTGTCGAAACGATCGTTATGCCTTGAAGTAACCTTTTATGTGTATTTTTTCAAAGTTTTTATTTATTTTAGGGTACTGTTTTAGTGAAATTATGGAAAATTTACTCATAATTTTGTGAATCTGAAATTAATGTTCAATCAGTTATGTAACTTTTATCCAGGTTTTTCTAGCCAGGGTCCTGTTTTTGTGAATTTGTGAAAAATATAGAATTTTACAAATTTAAATTTAGTATTAAATTACAGTTCCATTTTAATATATTTTATAGACGGTCCTTTAAAAAAAATCCTATATATGTATAAATAAACACATACAGAATTTTATAAATAAGCACATCAAATTTATTCACGTGTAACGATTTACATAAGTTCTATATATAGAGTAGAACCTCAATTACAATTGTGGTGTTGTCACTATATTATCACTTTTCTTTGGTTAATAATTAATGTAATTTACCTCCACCCAGAACGTTTTAGTAATTTAAGAGCTTTCTAGTTAAAAATTTAAATAACCACTGTGTAATTTCTTACTTTTGGGGGGCTGTTAATTATTTATTTTGTTTTGGCAGTGTAAAGTTTTCCCTTTTGTTTACTTTTTTTGTGATTAAATTTTCTCTTCACCGGCCATTTTTTGCCTTCAGGGTGTTTAAAATTAATGTTCACCTTTTAATTGCCGTTCTGTGGGTAATCAGCACTTTGAAATATAGTGGCTATACTTCATATCTCCCTTTTCATTAAAGTTGTTTTGATGGGATTTTTTTAATTTTAAATTAATTTTCGTAACTTCCCGTAATCCTGCTTTTCCTTTTTTATTATTACTTTATTTCTCCGGTTAGGCATCTTCCTGTGAATTTTCAATAATTTTTTTCATCTTTTAAGTTTTGCTTACAATTTCATGCTATTGCATCATTTTCTGTGGCCTGTTGCATCAGATCTCAGAAAGGACGCTATCTTTCCCGCGCTTTTCCTCCGAAATTGTTCTAGAAGCTTCTTTTTACCCCCTCTTGCGGTCCAGATCGGACTATCCCGGAATGACTTTAGGTGCACTCTCTGCTCTGATTGGCTGAGGGTAGCGGTTCCGGAGTGAGGAGGAGAGGCAAGCGCGCGATTTTTGGGAGTTACGCTTGGAGATGCCAACGAGGTAGGTGCATCTTGTGGCTCTAGGAGCAAAACTTCGTGACTTGATAACCCCAAGCCTGGGTGACCAAGACAGACGCCGATAATGTTGCCTTAAGCAACAAGTTTCTACAAAAAAAAAAAAAAAAAAACTACGATGGATCCTGCATAATTATTAGATTTTTTGGGTGAAGGAGCACCCCAACGCCAGCCCTGTCCTGCCTAATGCCACATCTGAAATGAAGATCACCTAGATATAACCACCAGTATGCCCCGCCGATGGAGATGCTGAATTAGTGAGATTGCCTCCCGCTACCCCCGGAGCAGGAGCTATCAGCAAGCCTAAATATCAGAGCATGGATTTGCCGTTCCGGCACTTGTGCTGACGTCACTTCTAGATGCCACCCTGATCCCAAGCCACCGATAGTTTCTGCGCGCCTGCAAATGGTGAGATTTTTCCATTTTTATTGCATTTTTGCAAGCATCCCGGCCGTCATCTTCAACCACATGGGAATGTCGCTGGGGCAATCCACAGGAGTCAAAGATGACTGACAAACACGGAGGAGAGCGGTGCTGACGTGGGCGAGCTACCGCGCCATTTTTTTTTTCTCCCCCTTTAAAATTTTTTCTTAAATGTACCCCCCCCCTTTTTTTCCTTTTACAAGTGTTAGGTGTCATTTTGTTTTTTTTTCTTTTGAGCCTATATTTTTGTTTTGTTTAAATTTCTTTTGACCGTCGGTCTTTCAAAAAAAAAATTATAAAATAAGGGATTGAATGTATTCTGTTGAAATGTACCATTCTGTAAAGCGTTAATTCCCATGCAAGAGTAGCATCTAAGCTTAAATTTTGTAAATTGTGGAATTTTAAGCAAAGCATGATTTTCTACTGAATTTAAATTTTTGGTTTGCAACCATGGGTACCCAGGGGTTATACATTTTTATCTTTTACCAACATCTATGAGTGCTACCTGATCTCTTTTGCAGCACTGGAGCAGGTGTTAATCTGATCAAATCTTTAGTTATTGTTTTAATTAAGCTGTGTGTTGTGCCATAGAAATGTGTGCAAATTTTCACCTCTTGTTTCACGGTTCATTGTTATTTGCTGCAGAGACTTGCTTAAATAGTTAAGGTATTCATTGTGCTGCATATTAAGTTTAAATATTTTTTCTACTTGAACTAATATGTTAATTGGTTAAATAAAATGTTTCAATCCCATCCTTTTGGTTCTCTTTACTTTGACAACGATCAACACTAAGGGCGGCAAGAGAAAAATCCTGGGTTATTGTCATCATTCAAAACAACGCATTACTGATTTGTTATCCTTTTTTTTAGCTGTGAAATTTGATTGTGATGTTCCAAATAGGAACAACACTACAAAGGCGAAAGTTAAATGCCAAGACCATCCCCGATAACTTTCCTTTGCCTAATCTTCAAGAAATGATTGATTTCCTGTCAGGTGCTAAGTTCTTTTCTTCCCTTGATCTCACCTCGGGTTTCCATCAGATGCTCATGCATCCTGATGATGCACACTTAACGGGTATTGCCACTGAGGAAGGCCTTTTCCACTTTTGCCGGATGCCTTTTGGTTTGCGCAATGAGAGTAGCAGTTTTCAAAGACTCATGTCAGTGGTGTTGTCCGGTCTCTCCGACTTTCAAATAGGAGTGTACATAGATGATGTAGTTGTGGCATCAGAGTCATTTGAGGAACATGTTCACAGGTTAGAATTAGTTTTTGAACGATTAAAACAATCCAATCTGAAGCTCAAACCTAAGAAATGTACTTTAGCAAAAGATGAAATAACTTATTTAGGCCATCGTGTAACACAAGGTAAGGTTATGCCTGATCCAAAAAATTTAAACACCCTGAAGGCAAAAAACGGCCGGTGAAGAGAAAATTTAATCACAAAAAAAGTAAACAAAAGGGAAAACTTTACACTGCCAAAACAAAATAAATAATTAACAGCCCCCCAAAAGTAAGAAATTACACAATGGTTTTTTAAATTTTTAACTAGAAAGCTCTTAAATTACTAAAACGTTCTGGGTGGAGGTAAATTACATTAATTATTAACCAAAGAAAAGTGATAATATAGTGACAACACCACACGATTATCCGACGTAACTGGAACCGATCCAACATCAAATAATCGAAATTTAAGGATAACACAGATTTTTTTAAAGAATCATCTAGTCTAATATGAGTCTACGATGGAATCGCAACATGTGTGACATTTGTACATTATTTATTTTTTCTTTTTATTCTTTTTCCTTAGCTCAGCATTAAAAATTAAATATCAGTTAATTTTATCTTATTTTACATTTTTTATAAAACAATTTAATGAATAAATCATTATTTTAAACATTTTATAATTAATTATTAATTTTATAAAACTTGTAATATGTGTAATAACTTAATTGAAATCTGCTACCAAATAGAACAATTAGATTTGTGAAGGGGCTGTTTACGAATGGAAAATTTTTGTGAAAGGTCCATTTTTCAAAATGAAAAATTTTGTGAAGGGCCCGTATTTAAGCTAAAATATTTTGTGAAAGGTCCATTTTTAAGATAAAATTTTTTTTGTGAAAGGTCCGTTTTTAAGATAAAATATTTTGTGAAGGGTCTTAACAGACCCGAATTTCTCCTAAACAGACCCCTGCTCTAAATTAAGCTTTAAACAACAACTGCTCATAGAGTGTAATGCAATGAAATTCTTTTGTGTGCTCCTGTAAAAAAAACTATAAATGCTAAGTATTTCAATATTATTATATTGTCACCTATTCTTTATACAGCTGCAAAATTTCAAATTAATTGGATGTCTGGAACTGGGTGGAAATAGAGTTACAAGATTCCAGTACATTGATACACATACAGGTGAAAGTAATAAAAGTGTGTTTATTATATCACCTGTTATAATATTGGCAATATAAAGGTACAATGCAGGTAGGGATGGACGCGAGACGACTTTTTGCGAGACGAGACAGAGATTTACAGCATTTTTGCGAGACGAGACACACATTTTTAACATTACGATATAGGGATTTTTGCGAGACGAGACAAGCTTTTAGGCTATTTTGGGAGACGCGAGACGCTTATTTTTCGTCTCGCGTCCATCCCTAAATGCAGGTGATATAAAGGTACAATACAGGAGATATGAAGGTACTAACAGGTGAAAGTAATAAAAGCATGTTAATTAAAAAAAAAAAAAAAAAAAAATTACCTTGATATGTCTGTAAGGGTAATTCACCTAATCCTTCTTTTTCTACAACATTCAATGTGGATTCAGCTAAATTATTATAGAGTAATAACTTAGACTGTTCAACATCTACCTTTTCCTTATTTGTTTCATTATTTGAAATTTCAAAATCATTGCAGATTGATATTGCATTTCCTCCAGGAAAATCAAATGGTTCATCTTCTTCATGGTAAATAAAATCTCCTAAAAATTAATAATAATAAATAACACACAAAACACTATTTACAAATAAAATTTAGCATCCTTAGAATTAAAAAGGTAGAACATATTTTAACAAAATCTCATAAAAAATTTAATTACACCAAACAATTAGTTGCACTTGAAAAAGAATGAGAATGTTTAAAAACTAATTAATTTTGTATAAATTACTGTTCACCAATCGTCCACCAATAAAGTTCTTGTAGTGAACATTTAATCACTGTCCCAACAGAAAGACTCTCTGCCAATTGAATGCCAGACAAATATGTATCTTTTGTACAGTGGAATAAAGCAAAATACTTATTGTATTGTGTCAGAAATATATTAATGTCACTAAACTGCCAAGGTCTGTAATGTACTGGAATTCTTTTGATTGTACCTGTAAAAAATTATAGTTGCTACAGACCCCATTTCCTTAACAACATAAATACATTAATTAAGTAAGAACTTTGTGTAAAAAACATACAAAAAATGATACTTAAACAAGATACAATCGTTTCGACTGTAAATTTGTTCAGTCTTCATCAGTCCTAACCCTTCGTCTTACTAAAGAGTGGGAACAGTGGGTTGAGTTCCCACTGTTTAGTGAGATGAAGGGTTATGACTGCTGATGACAATAAATTTTCAGTCGAAATGATTGCATCTTGTTATAAGTATCATTTTATGTGTGTTTTTTACACAAAGTTCTCATTTATTTTATCTTTTAAAACCAGTATTTTGGGTGTTTTTTCTGCAACAAAAACATTTTGTTTTGTCTGAAATAGATGAATGTCTCTAAAATATACTTAGCTTAAAAGAACTATTTATTTATTTCTTAACAGTTTGTAAAAGCTGGCTATATTCTAAAGGTATTCTTTTTACTTCTCATGTAATTAAAATATTAATTTAATAATGAAATCATTATAATTGTTTTCACTTGAAGTAGAAATAAAACAAAAATATAACACAAGAAATCGCAAGGCAAATTGCATAATTTTGAGCTAATTGTAGATAATGCAATTTAGGGAATAACTGCTTTTTCTAGTATAGTAATTAGTAAATGCATTTCTATCTAAAATTATGAAATATTAGAATTATAGCTTATTTTTTTAGAAACAAATTACAAGTACATTCCAGCAACAAGGAGTTTCAAATTTTGATATCCTGGGTTAAAAATAAATATATAAATAAATAAATCTTAATTGTTAAGAAATAAACCTTCCTAATTATTTTATTCTTAAAGGACAGATATTGATTAGTTTCTAAAATGTTTCAGAAAAAGAGCATAGGGGCCATTTTTCATTAAATTTGGGTAAATTCTGAAGATTATTATCATTTTCTTGTACAGTAAAAAAATATACAGTGAAAAACGTTTAACATGAAACTAAGGAGACCAAAATATTTTTTCATGTAAAAAGATTTATAACAAAGTAAAAAATTCAACAGCATTTTCAATGTTCTTATATTTTATTTCAACTCCCTGTTAAACTACCAGTAGGCTGCATCTACTGGGGTGAAAAACAAGTATAAGAAAATATTATTTTGGAGAGAAAAAATCAGGGTACTTATGTATTATCCCGGCGGTCATTCCCACCAAACAATTTTTTCATCAAATGTGCTGGCAAACTGTTGCCAATCATATTCCAAGCCATCAATAATTTCATGTATCTGGCATTTATCTTAGTGAAAAATCGCTCGTCTTGGAGGACCGCCGGGATAATATATAAGTACCAAAATCAGTTATCTTTTTTTAAATGTACTTTTTGGCACCATACTGTCCACAAATTCTTCAACATCGGAAATTGCTTTATTCTTCTCTTTATGTAAATGCACGTACAAACAACTGTACATACTTTTAATCATTTTCTGCACATCTGAAGAAGAGGGGACGGGAACTGAATAGTGTTGATTTGATGTCAGATTCGTCGTATGAATTCACATAGAATCTTTTGAATTATGAATGATTCAACAATTGTCTTACAACCAATTAAACAATAAGTAATTCTAATTTGCGTTAATATATCCTGCAGTAATTTCAACAGAAGAGATTACTTGAACTTTAAAATGAAATTCTGTTTTGTCACATGCAGATATTTTAGTAAAATATTCGCTTCTTCACTTATGAAGAGCGGGTGTGCAGCTATTTTTAAATAAATGATTGTCTATTTATTATAGTGTCTAAGAAATTTAAAGCTACAACTTGAACCTAAAAAACAGTATGATGTACAAATAAGACGTTTTGAAAGTCAGAAGTTTACTGCAAACCATCAAGCTTTTCACTTTTCTGATCGCGAATGACACTGATATAGTTTTTTGAGTCATTATATTGCAATGATGCCAGGTTAGTACTCATGATGCAAACTTTACATCAAGAGTAAAAAAATTTTGCTTTTTTTTAAATTCCAAATCACTTGAATTAATTCGAATCACACATGTAAGGAAAATTTTCATTTCTTACCATACGAAGAGCGGGCACTCAGCTAGTATAATATAAAAAAGCTTTAAATTGAAATTTATAACAGAATGGTTGAATTTGAAACATTATTACCATTAGTTTATTTCAGTTTTTTACAGTAGTGCCAATTCCAAAATGGCCTAAATTTGATAAAAATGGCTATTTTTCAAATGTCCATATCTCAAAAATGGAGAAAATATTTTACTAACTGATATATGAAGATTTCACCACTATAAGTTCTAGAGGGTAATTTAAAGAAAACAAAAAAAAAAAAAAAATATTACCATGGAGGAACACTCATTGGTTGTGTGCACATGGAATGACCCAAAAATTAAAGTAAATTTTTTCAAAGTTTCAAATTATGTAACACATTAGCAGAGAAAGTTTCAAAACTTGTGCTTATAGTGAAACTTTTGCACAGTGGAATTCAAATTCTCCATATCCTAACATAATAAATATATTTATAGTCAAGAAATGTAATTTTCATTACATTTTTCCTTTTTACTTCCTTGTAAGGAATATAATTAAGAAACATGGTCGCGAAAAATTTCAGGAGCCAGATTTCAAAGAAAAAACCAATTTTGATTACCTCTAAATTTACTTTTAAAAATTTTTGCAATGCATGTCATCGTAAGCTAGCATGCAAGTTCATATAAAGGCATGTACAATCCATTTTGACCGAGCACAAGTCTATTTTGTCAAGTTCTTCCATGCCATCTGTACACAGGTATGTAACTTGCTCAAAAACTATTGGTCATAGAATGTTGAAACTTTATATTTAAGATTGCTGTAACATCTAGTTGTGCACCTCCCCTTTTGGTCCCAATCGACTGGATAGTTTATCTGCAGGGCAACCCAAAAATTCTAAATGCATTATGCTCTATGGGCAGAAATTCACATCTCTCAAAAACTATTGGTCGTAGAATGTTGAAACTTTATATTTAGGATTAACATCTAGTTGTGCACCTCCCTTTTTGGTCCCAGTCATCTAGATAGTTCATCTACAGGGCCGCCCAAAAGATTTTAAATGCATTATGCTCCATGGGCAGAAATTCATTAAAGCATATTTTAGAGGTATTAGGCTATTTCAAATGACTCGGAATTTATTAGGCAAGTTGAGTCTCGCAGTGGTCTGGGTGCTAAACTCCATTCTCATAAGAACACGGCAAATGAAACAGCATCCGGCTTGCCCAGTGTTTGGGAGGGACTTCCCCCCTTTCGGCTCAACTGCTGTGGAACTGTGTAAGCTAATGGGAGCTGGTGCACGTAAAATCCGTCGTGGCTCCAATGTCCTCCAAGTTGTTAAACGATATCTCTGGGGGTGCCGATTTCAGAGAGTTGGTCCATCTTCTGTAATTGGTTCAAAATTAGGGGACCACCGGGCTAAGTCGGACTTCCTCCCTCTGGGCCCACTAAAAATGGAAGGCGCCCATCACTTCCCTATCTGGGGGATCTGGCACCGCATGTGGTTACCAGAGGGCATAGTAAAAAAAAAATTAGGTAAGTTGGAGTGTTTAGGTTGATTAATTTTTTATTTTTTACCAACTATGCAAAAAATTCCATAGCTAGGGATCGAACCCAGGACTGCTGCTTAACGTGCGGATGTTCTACCACCGAGCTACTCTGGAATGATTCCCAGATGAAATTTCTCGCATTAGAACTGTTGGCAATATCATCTTCCTCTGCAAATCAGGCGGAACAGATGAACCAATTAATTCGCGACAACTCCAGTTACGTCACATAATTGTTGTTATCATTAATATGTATCATTACCGCAGCATAAATGGAGTTGTCGACTGTCTTTAGCCAGTCAACAGCCTTTATTAATACTTATTGATGCTTCGCATAAGAAATACTTTTCACTGAACCATCCTAAACGAATAGTGCCATCTGTACAAAAAGAAAAAAAAAATCTAACATATTTCAAAATATAAAAACCAAAAACTTGTTCCTAAAAATAGTGACTTTAGTGACCATTTCATTAAAAAAAAGTGACTTTTAGTGACTACAGAAAAAACAGCAACTTTTTAGTTGAAATAGTGACTAGTGAGAACCCTGCAATTCTCATTGTCGCTACTAATGTTATCATCATAGTCCTTGTCATCACTGGCACACTCAATGACCTCTTAAATGACATCATCTTGAGTTCCATGTCAAATTTATAGTGCACATTATATACGAGATTAAAAAAAATTTACCTGTTTTTCTTTTGAAGCATGGGGTTGTGCATTATACACGCATGTGCACTATACACGAGTAAATAGTTAAATACAGTATATACAGGGAAAAACATTTAACACGAAGAAGGGACCAAAATACTTTTCATGTTTAAAAATTTGTAAAAAAAAAAAAAAAAAAACTCACCAATATTTTCTATGTTCTCATATTTTATTTCGACTTTCTGTTAAATAACAAGAAGGTTGCATGCACTAGGATGAAAAGGAAGTATTAAAAAATATTATTTTGGGGAGAAAAAATCAGTTATCTTTTTTTGAAATGTATTTTTCAGCACCATTTTGTCCACAAATTGTTCAAGGTCGTCGATCATTTCATTCATTTCTTCATTTGAATGTGCATCTAAATAACTGCGTACACTGCTAATCATTTTCTGCACTTTTGAAGTAGAGGGGATGCGAACTGCATCACTGAATCAGTTGTAAGATTCGTTGTCGGAATCTACAGAATCTTTTGAATTTTGAACAACTTCCAAAATCACTTTTCCTGTCATAATCGATGCTGTAGACACATCATTATCAACTGAAACATATTAATTTATTGATATTGTTGGGCAGTCCAGTAATTCTGAGACTTTCCCAAATATTTCTTTAAATGTCGGCTGACTCTCGATGCTGGCTGATTCTTGAAGCGATAAAGAATTTGTTATTTTGGAGAATCATCAACTGCTCAACTGTCCTGTATGGCGAAAACAATTTTCAATGGTTGTAGGTTTCAGTGAATTCGATACTGAGCACAATATGTGCAATACATCCAATACACTAAAGGAGAATTCTTCTTTTGCTTCGATTGTGACTAAATATTTTCAAAGCAATTGCTTTCAATAATTGAATTTCAAATTTTGTACAATGCATTGATCACATGGTTATAAAACCCTTGTAGTATTCGGAGGCAAAAATAAAAGCATTACAGATTTTAATTCAATATGAGTGTTAAATATAACATAATCGCACGCTTTCTTGTAACGCACACATTCACACGTTTATCTGTTAATCCTAGTAGCTTACTTACAGGTTTCCTAAATATTATTAAAATGCATGTTTACCATTGGTTTCCTCCAGATCCAACATATAAAATATTTGCATTTCAATAGATAATTCTGGATCCCACAAAACCTATATATAAGTGACTGTTAAGTCCTATTATTTTATTTTCATTTCCTTTTTCCATTGTGTTGTGAGTGTCATGAGCTGTATTTACTAGTTAATAAATTCCTTATTTGGTTCACGGATGTATCTCTTTACAACCAGGGTGTGTTGGACAGTTACTAATAATAAGTACGACTTTATGCTTTTCTCGTAAAAATTCGCTTATTCAAATTCATAATCCAATCACTGAAGACAGTGGCCACCATCCATGCTTTTTTGTTAGGTGTGTATTCAACAGGTAATATTCTCATATTTTTAAAAACACCACGATTTTAAACTTTTTCCAATCACGAATAAGGGTGGTTTTTCAGATTAATCCGAATTGCATCCAATCAATAAGGCAATTCTTTCTTTAGAGATTTTCCACTCTTGAGCACAACTGTCTTTTAAACGATAAAGTTTTGTTGGGTAAGCAGTGGTAAAATAAGTCAGTTTCATCAGTGCTAAAGACGTCTTTTGGGTCATATTCTTCAAGTATTGAAGGCAACGTAGAATGCAACCAATTTATGGCATATTATTTAGTTGACAAAACATAGTTGCTTCACCACACGCATTTTTTAAAACAATGCCGTTTCTTTTTTTGATATGATCGACCATTTTTTGAACCAGCCTGGATTTGCTGAAAATTCGATACTTATTTGTTTTGCCAGTTGATCTGCTTTTTCCGGCAATAAAGGTCCTAAAATAGGAGCATTCTGCAATCTAACTTGTTTAAATGGAATAAGAACAGCTATCTCTAAATCTTCATTCTTAACTGTTCTCTTTTGTTTACTCTCACGCTCAAACATACTACACTCAAACATCTGTGTGATTTGTACTCAGTTTTTTTATTATTGTTGATAAGATAGAATTGGCAATTTCAAACTCTTTGCAAATTTCTGTTTTTGTCGTCTGTTTCTCATCAACTGCATTAAGCAGCTCTATCTTCTTTTTAAGCAAAATGGCCATCTGTTTTTGTACTGATTTCTCTGCCATTGTGCTCATAAAATATAAGCTAATTTACGAGAAACACGAAATTCACTGATTTCCGAAATTCAATGGTTATAACACAAAATTCACCACGTTCAACTCAAACCTACTCTGGAAATGGTTAAAGCACAAGAATGTGTTTTCCTGAAATTCATGGAAAAAAATTTCTTGTCACCAAACTCCCTTCATTCCTTCTTCATGGGAAAAAGAACAAGCCTATGAGAACAACTAAAATGTATTCCCACAATCTGAAATTCTTCAGTACAGATAAGAATTTTATTCAATAGAGAGAGGGGAGAGACCTGATGAAGGCTACTATTGATACTTCTAGGATGACTAAAAGAAGAGAATCAGTTTCCAGAATTTAAGTAATTCCACAAAGACATTCTACTGACTTGTAACAAACATGCCACTGAAGAATAAAAATGAACTTTTTTCATGTTAAATGATTTTTGTTACGTGCTAAAAGAACAAAAATGCATCAAATTGCATATTTTGCAGTCCGGACTGTTGAGTCATTTCGTGTTAACTGATTTTTTATGTTAAACATTTTTGCATTGAACGTATTTCACTGTAGTACTTCTACTGTCTTGCCCCTGTGTGCAAGAAATTGCTTCTAACTTATATCACATGACACTGCTTTATTTATCAGGATTTTCAATTAATATAGTCAGGCTTATATCAATATTTTCTGTATTTTTTGTATATTTTCTGTGTGTTTTTACTTTCCGAACATGTGCCATGTAAGGAAAGTATTGTAATCATGAAAAAATTTGAATTCGAGATTTTGGTGTATTTACACGTTTTGAGGTCTTCTGAATTCATTTATGCTATTTTTACGAGATGTATGTATGTGTGTGTGTGTGTGTGTGTATGTGAGTGAACACGATAGCTCCTGAACAAGGCATTCGATTCAGCTCAAATTGGGTATACATGTTATAAACCACCGTTGCAAGACCGGTATTGATTTTGATGTGCATAGGACTTATAGTTTTTCTACAGGGCTACGACAAAGATTTCTTTTACATTATGGCCTATAGGAGGAAATTCTTTAAAGTGCACTAGCGTTTAAACGGTACATTCGATTGTGCTCAAAATGGGTATACATAATAAAAGCATATAAAACATTATTTAATACGGCGGATTAATTAGTTAAAATTTTTTATTTGGGAATACCTTATTCCCCCGTACATGATATATATTTCGGTTACACACATAACCATCTTCAGTCGTTTCTGGATCTCCCACTAATGGCGGCTTCTTTTTATATCTCTTCGTTCTTCTTCTTGAAAGTTCGATGAATGACGTCATCCCATGATTGGTCGATTGTATGAAGCGCATCGTTGATGCTGCCATCTGCCGTCATCTGCCGTCATTCCATAGCCAACTTTATAAACTTGGCTATGGAATATTAAAAAAAATAGCCAACTTTAAAAATAGTATATATGCCTACATTCGTGAGAGCTTAGAAATAATGACGACAGATGGCAGCATCAACGATGCGCTTCATACAATCGACCAATCATGGGATGACGTCATTCATCGAACTTTCAAGAAGAAGAGCGAAGAGATATAAAAAGAAGCCGCCATTAGTGTGAGATCCAGAAACGACTGAAGATGGTTATGTGTGTAACCGAAATATATATCATGTACGGGGGAATAAGGTATTCCCAAATAAAAAATTTTAACTAATGGGTATACATGTTATAAATCACCGTCCCAAGACCGGTATTGATTTTTTATGTGTGTAGAACTTTTTACAGGGCTACGACAAAGATTTCTATTACATTATAGCCTATGGGAGAAATTCTTGAAAGTGCGCTAGCATTTAAACGGTGCATTCGATTGAGCTTCAATTTGGTATATATATTTAAATTATTCACCGATTAAAATTTATTTTAATGCTTGGTAATGATCTTAATCGTGAGTGTTCGGAAAGTCGAGTGGAGTCACTCCAGATTTTTTTTACATTGCTTGAAGAATGCAAAAAATGTTCAGAGAAATAAGTGTTCAAATGATATTCACATGTTGTCAATACAAGGACTTTTAGATTATCCTGTATTAGCAACTGTCAGTAGCTTGCAAAACAGAAACTATATTTAAGTATCAGAAACTTGAAGAAAAAAAAAGTAAATAAGTAAATAAAAATATAAAATATGGGTTAATTTTTATTCCCATCCCTTTGAATGTTTAAATAAAAGAATGAAAAAGAAAAAATATTCATTTTGAAGCAGGATGGGAAAAGATTGAATTTGAAATGCCAGAGCATGATATTAAATGCCGTTTTTCCTGCCAAGAAAAAAAATTTCTGCTAATTAACTATTTGAAATTAGTGTATTTCTGCAAATTTGCAGAAAATTCACATGCTTGATTTATGCTGAAAACAATACCTAAATTTTAAAAAAATATCACAAAAGTGAAACAAACTCTACCTTTTTATTGCACTATAGCTGACTCTGTTTAATGATGCCCTACTTAATGACGATCTCTGTTTAAAGATGACATTTCACGGTCTCGGACCTTCTGTTGTAAAATCTTAATTTTACTGTGTCGTTTGTATTCTTTCTTAATGTAACAAACTAATTCTTTGTGAATAAAATAATATAATGATAGTAAAAATAACATTTTTAAAAACGCCAATACAATAAGAAATATATTGACAGTCCTAAGTTTGGAAAGTGTAAAGGAAAATGATATTTTTCATAAATTCTGTTTAAGGGCGATCTCTATTTAATGATGATTGACTGATCCTTGAAAGTCATTAAACAGAGAGTGAACTGTATAGCTTAAATACTGCATATGTTTAATATTAATGTACAGCAGTATATTTAGTATTAATATACAGCAGTAATATAGTTGCAATATACATTGAATGCCACTTATGAAGTGATTTTTGTTCATGCAGAGATTGAATTTAATAAATCATTCATTGTCGTCTGATGTACTGATTGCCTTTGATTATTAATTACAGCATTACGGATTGGATTAAGTTCATAAAATGTTTTTCCCTCCTGTTCTGACAAGCAAAGTCAATTTTAAACTTCCAATATAGTCAACTGCATCTTTAAAAGACGGTGGTTATAGGTAGAACACCTCCATAATTCTTAATTTAACCTTTTATATGGGAAAAGTTTGTACCTAAATAGGAAAATAATGACAGAGATAGAAATGTTTTGAAATTAAAAAAAGTTTAAAATAACATATAATTGATAGTGTTCATCGTATACACAAAGCATTTTTGCATTAAAATAAATAGGAATGAATCAGGACTTCACAAAACAATGTACAAATTAGAAATGTATAAACAATGCTTTGCTATATATGTATTAACTGTATGTTTCATTGTCTAACATACAGATATTATATATAGGTAGTCTTTTAAAAAATCATTAAAGTCAAGAAACTCTTGTTTAAAATTTTAAAATATATAACTTAAATCAAATAAAAAAAACTTTTAATTGAGAACTTTGATTATGCATGTCTTAAAAATTTATAATGGTATTATAAACATGATGCATCTACCTATAAATATCGAAATCGCGAGAAAAGGTGGAAGTTTATTATTTAACTAACAGAGTTCATGAGTAGCAAAAATTAGAGAGAAGTCAAAACATTACTCATATCATCATCCAAAAGAGTTAATTTTTCACTCGTTTCTTTTAATGTTATGTCTTCAAGTTGGCTTTGATTGGATTTTAAAATAGTATCAATTCTGCAAAAACAAAATAGTTTTAAAAATAAGCACTTGTAACAATTTCAAACTTTCATGAACACTACAAGTCACTTACATATCACCTCCAGAATTTTCAAAATTCTGACTAAAAAACTCAGTTAGGGTGATATCGTTTACAGATGCTGTCTGCATGTTTTCAGGAAGATCGATTCTCCCAGCATGGTATATCTTCACTTGATAAAAAATGCTGCTACATTCAGTCAACAGGTATTTTGTCTTCCGGGAGTGAATCTTCACAATCCCCACAAGAAGATGACCAGATATTCGTAAGTCAAGAATTAACTAAAAATAGTTAACAGAGGTAGTATTAACATGGGGACAGTTTACTAAACATTACAATATTACATTTTTATTACATGTTTTACTTAATTATAAAGTTATATTCATGATTATGAGGGATTCCACTAACTTGCTATAGTACATGTTTCTTTTTTTTTCCAATAGGGCCTATTTCCTTTCAAATCACTGGTTCCCATTTTAAGGCTTTTGGCATATTTGAGAACCTACTATTATGTATCTGAGTTAAACTTATACAGCTGACTGGTCTGATTCTTAATCTTTTTATTTTTCAGTTAATAGTCAAATTTTAGATTGAAAAAAAAAGATGGAAATAAAAATAAAAAATAATTTTGATTTGATTTACAAATAACAGGGCTCACTCTAGGCTGCCAACCTGGGAAAATTAACATCAGTAAAATCTTGTGCTCATTTCAGTAAATTTCCACCTCACATCAGTAAAGCTAAGTTCATTTTTTGTTAATAACTAGTGCTCTTGTTACTACTTGTTAAACTAAGTTTATTTATTGTCAAAATTCTCTTTAATTTAATTTTTAATATCATTTTCATTCACAACTGAACCTAATCTACTTAGTGAAGTTTTTTCCCCCTTCCTGACTGATTTCCGGGGGGGGGGGGGGGTTAAAAATTTAAATAGGAATAACTTTTTATTCTTACAGAGTTGGAACTTTAAATGAAAGAGTACTAAAGAAAAAATATTTACTCTCAAGAGGGTTGGAAAAGGATTGCACTGAAAATCTGAACCTGCCCTATTCAATGCTGCTTTTTTTTTTTTTTTTTTTTTTTTTCCTTTATTGGTTTCCTTTAGAGAGGAGGGGTAGAGGAAGTAAAAAATTACATTTAAAATCAAAATAGGAATCAATTTTTATTCTTACGGCATTGGACAATTAAATAAACGAGTGTTGAAGGGAAAGTATATATTCTCTGGACGGCTGGAAAAAGATTGCACCGAAAAAAATTGAGAACTTCGAAAATCGCCAAACAATCCGTAAAATGACTCGTCACATCCGTACATCAGTAAATTAACACTAAAATCCATATATTTTACGGATAATCCGTAAAAGTTGGCAGGTATGCATGGTCAGCAGAGTGCAGCACCCTGATGACCTTTTAGTAAAGAAAATGCATCCTGCTGCCCTTTGATTCAAGTGAGCGGAAAACTGATGATTCATGGCCCTTGAACTTTTTAGTTTACTGCCATTTATATATATAGTATGGACCTCTTATCCGGAAAACCAGTTATCCAGAATCATTTTTCAATTGATTAAATTCCTATTTTTTCCAAAAGAAAAGCAAAAAATGAGTTTTTTTTAAATATTTCTTATGTTTTTTTTTTTTTTAATTTTGAGTACTACAGCTAGAATTTATGAAGTAAGCAATCTGGTAAGGTATTTTATTTATTTTTTAGTGTGTGACTAAGTTTTCAAGAAGTTATCATATATTTACAACTTCCTCTCTAAATGATTATTATTTATCTTGATCATATTAAGTTTTTTTTAATATTATTTTTCTAGTATATTAACAATTAATGTTTAATTCTAATCAAAAATAGAGAGTAACATTTATGCTACCAATCAAATCAGTAGATGTCATATTAATCCCCAACCAATTATCCAGAAAATTCAGTTATCCAGAATACACTCAGTCCCAACCATTCCAGATAACAGGTTCTATACTGTATATATCTTAATCTCTACTGTTGCTTCAGCCCTTTTATCTATTAAGTTTGGGGCTATAGTTCTTATCGTAATCTTCTTAAACCCTATTCTATCATTGCCAATCTATGTAGGTAACCAGCTGATTATTAAAATCGACAGGATATGGCTCGATGATAATCCAGAAAACAATTCATTGCTGTCTATTTTCAAATTTTCACCAACAGAAGTAAGTAATACGAGCTGGATGTTAAAATTTTATGCTCACATTTACATGCACAAAAATGCTTGAACTTTCTCCACTGTCTACCCTAGTTTCCCTAAGTTGGGAAAACACCTATGCTCTTCATTCAGACAAAGTTTTATAGATGATTCTTAACAAGGTGATCAAATAAATCTCTTACTAAAATGGGCTTCTTATGCTAAATGTATACTTAATCAAGCATTCCCTTGCATGTTAGGTACATTTGGGAGATTGTTTTTAAAAAGAAAAAAAGCATTATTTAAAAATCTTTTAAAGAAATACTGTCATTAATTTTATTTGTAAATTGTGTTAATGATATAAATTAATTAACAAAGTAACTGAAAAACTAATTAACTCTTTTACATTACATAGATTTATAATATGTAAATATATTAATGAACATTGATAATTTATTTATTCAGGGATCGTGCTGAAGTCTGATGAAAGTGGGTCACAAAAGCCCATTATCTTGAGAAATATGGGTTTTTGCATATACCCATTATGTGTGTATTTTTTTGCATAACAGACAACAAAATTTGGGTAAATTACTCAATCTGAGTAAACAAGAACCTTGCTACTAATTGTCTTACTCAGTTTTGTAAAGTAAAAAAGTTAATTTTTTACAAATCAGACGGGTTTTTTTTTTATGGAATGTTAGACCCTTTTTAACAAGTGCAATGTCTTTTTAAAATAATTATAACCTTTTTTTAAATGTTAGCACCCTGCCCATTTTCTCACCTAGAATAAGCTCTGCAAATAATGTTTCCTTTTTATACAAAGTAAACGCAAAATGTGCACTGTCTTTCCAATACACAGGTGTCCCAAAAAGGTGGTTACGGGCTTTAGCGCTTTATCTGTTAGAGATAAGTCGGCAATGTAAATTGAAAAAATGTTCAAAATAAGGTCAGAAATAAGATTTTGTTAAGAAAAAAATTCCAGTACTTTTCTGTTAGCCAGGCACAAGAGAAAAATTGCCAAATAATGTAGAATTCTGCCAAATTTCTTACAACCATACAACCAACTGTATTGGATATGAATTATAATACAGTTGTAGATTGGAACAATCAAACTTCTCTACTTAAGAGAAGTTTGTGTAGAAGTATTAATGGAACGTGAGCAAAAAAAAAAAATCTGTGGTACTGAAAAAATAGTTGAGATGACGAAATCTTTCAAATCTTTACAAAACGAAAGAACAATGCCAGATGACAAATGCTGAATTTATGTGGAGACAAGGAGTAAACAATCCATTTGAGCAAATTCTTGAGGATATCATCATATTCTGGAAAAACCAATAATTTTAAGCATTCTTTTTGGGTAAAACTATATTGTTTACAATTCATTAATATTTGTTTATAGCTGAACTTCTTTTGCTAACTATTAATTAATATTTGTTTATAGCTGAACTTCTTTAGCTAACTATTAATTAATATTTGTTTATAGCTGAACTTCTTTTGCTAACTATTAATTAATATTTGTTTATAGCTGAACTTGTTTTGCTTATTCTAATAAAAATATGTAAACCCGCAAGATCTCGTCTACTTGGCCCGACTACCAGTTCTAGCAGCTGCGGCCGATCGAGGAAGGCTGTACGCCAGAGCCCAACCGAGTAGTGCCGCCTTTGATCCTGAACCCTACGACGATATTACGCTGTCTCTCTGCCCAACTACGGAAAACCACTCTAAGGTTGTGTGTATATTTCAGACCTTTCCTGCTCAAACTGATGGTGATCTTACGCTGTACCAAACCACTATAACGTCCTCATTTTTATTACATATATAATTCCTTTGTTCCTTCAAGCACTAAAAGTTAAAAGATAATTTTTTTGCTTGTTTTTATAAAGCATTTTAATTACATTTACATTATTTTCTCAGTTTTTTTTTTTTCTAATTTCTTTCATTTTGGGGAGGATAAAATCATTTTCAAATTATGCCCACAAAATCAGCAGAATTCTAAAATCTACTACCAAGCTATGCAGATTCGAGGTCTTCTACTGTATATTGTTTATATTTCCTCATGCTAATTTCAGACTACTTCATTTCATTTCATTTTTCTGCGAAATAATAAAAATCTGTCTAATTCTCATATTAGTGCTGCTGAACTTTTTTTCCCCAGAATTTAAGCCCTAGCTGCAATCGAACATTCCTGATTAACATACACTTTATACTGTTTCCTCTTGAACTTTAACATTATCGATACTCACCTTCATGATCATAGAGAGATTCCAAGAAATGAAAAAATTACTACATAATAGAAATGATACCTGAGCTTCCATTATATCTTGAACACTTTTCACAATATCAACTTCAAAGATTTGTGTTCTTTTGATTTTCTTCTCCCAGTGTGCAGCAAGCCATATTCTAGAAAACTCATGCTTTTCACTGAGTAATAGTTTTGTAAGACAAATAACCATTATAAAGTTCCTACAAAAAAAAAGAGATGTTTAATGTTAATAAAAATTACAAACCAGAAAAATAACCAAAATAAATAAAAATTTCCTTTATATACCATCAAAATTACACAACAAAATTTACAATGTGCATATGCATCATTTCATTATATATGAGTCGTGAATGTAAAATTATTTATTTTCAGAGGCAGATCAAGGCTATTGGGGGCTCCTGGCGGTAAAATTTCTGAGGCCCCTTAAACCCAAGTTCCTTTCATAATTTAGTGTACTAAGGGCACTATTAGTTTTTTTCGTGAGGGGGAGAACTGAACGATTTCACTCAATTGCTTTACAAGGGCGGATTAAAGGAGGGGGTGGAGGGGGCGAGCGCTCCCTCCCCCCGAGAAAAAAGAAATTAATGTAAAAGATCCTATTTTACTTCCATAAAATGGATGTATATTTAATCTTCTAACTAACCACACACACACCCCAACAAACTTGCAATAATCCGCTACTGTTGCTTTAACAATAAACTTAACTCAACAAAAACTTGATAAGAGAATTTATAAAACTTAATCAAAAAAGAATATTTACACAACTGCTTAAGAAAGTATTTTATATGAACTTGCATCTTGATTTATCTTTTGCAAATTCATCAATAATTTCTGTGATGAAATCAATAATTTTTGTGTCTGCCAAGCTTACCTGTTCTATGTATAATAATGCCAAATTGTTTAAACGTTCTTCCCTATCGTAGTTCTTAAATAGTTCTTCGCGTGTTTTAAAACGGAAAAAGACCTTTCACCTGAAACATTTGGTATGGGTAGGGTTAAAAATATTTTTAAAGTTATTTCTACATTAGGAAAATTTTATGATATTTGTTGTGCACCATGTAAATTACATATGCATTTCTGTCAAGTTCATTGTTTTCTGCCAAAAATAGAAAAAAAATATTCAGTTCATTGACAAAACTTTAAATGTCTGTCATTAATGAGTTTAAATGTCTGTCAATATTTTTCAAGTTTTTTTATAGATTTTTTCTTTTTTTCTCTTTTGATAATTTATCACCAAAAAAGTACATTAAAATGCTCTAAACTATTTTTATGTGTTCCATTCTTCTGAATTACTCGGATTTCGTATACTATCAATGAATTTACCAAAAAAAAAAATATCTCTTTTTCCAAATTCATAACAAGTCCTTGTTTTCATTAAAAAACACATTCCTTTTCTTGGAGTCTGGAATCCTGCTCACTGCCGTTATCAAATGATAACCCTGACAGCCCAGATGCTTCTTCGACTTTCTCAAATTCATCTCTGCATTTTAAAATAAAATTTGCAAGTGACCTTATAGGTCAGAGCCTTTCAATAATTTGCTTTCCCACTGACTGAAGAAATGTACTGGTAGAATTCTTTCTTCCCATGCTCCAAATAACTATTACTGTTACTACTTATACGTCTTCTACTAACTATAATAATAATAATTTATGCACCGCTGTGGCCTAGTCACTAAACTCCGTTCCCATAAGAACACGGAAAGTGAAGCAGTACCCGGCTTGGCCAGTGCTTGGGAGGGTGAACTCCTCTCGCGG
Source organism: Cheiracanthium punctorium (assembly GCA_038373885.1). Taxonomy (NCBI): domain Eukaryota; kingdom Metazoa; phylum Arthropoda; class Arachnida; order Araneae; family Cheiracanthiidae; genus Cheiracanthium; species Cheiracanthium punctorium. Next base: position 25,781 of record JAWZYV010012583.1, on the reverse strand, counting down.
CTAGGCTGCTGTGAGACTGTGTACACTAATGGGAATTGGTGCACGTAAAATCCGTCGTGATTCCAATGTCCTCCATATTTAACACTATCTCTGGGGGTACCAATTTCAGATGGTGGGACCCTCATCTGGAATTGCTTGAAAATTAGGGGACTCTGAGCTAAGTTGGATCTCCTCTCACTAAGGCTCATTAAAATGGAAGCCGTTCCTTTCGCCCAAATAATAATTTATAAAACTTAAAAAATAACGATGATGTTTTATTAATAGATTAAAACTTACCATTGGTCTAGACATCATGTTTATAGATACTGATGATTTTGGGTTATAAGTTTGAAATTTTGAAAAAGTCCGAAATTTTGCACGGTATAGTAATCTTTAAGAGACTGTAACTCAAGACCGTTTTGAGTTAGAGAGTTGAGATGTATGTCATTTTGCTCAGTGTTTTGAGGTCTTTCATAAAGTATATAATATGACCATATCACTTAAACAATTATTTTTCTAATTAAAAAATCATAATACAGTTGAAATGTTTTGGAAAAAAAACATGTCACTAAAATTTTTTAAGCAATTTGTATGGCAAATTTGAAAATGGAGTTTCTACGATATCACATTGAAAAAAAAAATTATCTGTGTACATAATTTATTTTCTGGGGGAGGGGTTTTATTGAATGTTAAAATAATAGGTTATTACAAGTTTTCAGTTATGTTTAAAATAGGTATATTTTATTCCTTCTCGGCAGTGAAGTTCTATGTATTATCGATGCCTAACAATAAAAATCAATTAGAGGTAATCATTAAGGTAACAGTAATTTATGTTATTAACTAGCTGATTTTTATTAGTTTTGTTTATTGTTAAAAATGCATAACTATAAAATATAAATACAAAATACGCAACAAAATTTCTTAAAGTAGTACTGGCACTGCCAAGTTTTATAATTAAAATTTTCCTGCAATAAAATTACAATTTAATTATTCTTAAGTTGTGAACTCTCAAAGTATCAACAACATTCTTGTTATTTTATTTAATTTTTACTTATTTTTATAACCAATAAAATTTTTTTGATAATTTTCAAAATATCAATCTCAAAGTTTTGCATTAAAAAAAATAATAATGCTGTTTTCGTAACTTATTATAATTTCTTTTCTTAAATCTTGAAACAATTATAACATTAATCATTTTTAAATACGCATTTATAGTCTAAAATAAGTCCAAATCAGTGGCATAGCAAGGAGAGGCTGAGGGGGCGGTCAACCCCTTGGTAAATAACATTTGACAATATGTAAAATTACCAAATAATAATAATGATGATATCTTATCTCTGGGGATTTACTTGTCCTGCCTCGAAGAACTATAGCAAACCTTCTCAATAAAACTTTTTTTTTTTAAACTTAAAAGGGAAAAAATTCATCACATACAATATAAAAAACTGGGTACAGTGTGATTAGCACTTTGAATTGGAATGACTGTATAACTAAAAAACGTAAGAACTAGAAAAAAAAGCAATGGACATCTGCATTACGTTCTTCGAATTACAAAGCTAGAAGCTCATCGCGAATTTAAGATTTTTAATGACTATTTGGGATAAACCGACAAAAGATAACGCATGAAAACCACAAAACCAGCACCAGACACAATGGAGAGAGCAACGGCAAATATTTTTCCCACCAGCGTCCGATATATTGATTACGTTGCTCTGCGACAAAAAAACGCGGAAGTATGAGCCGCCCTTTAGACTAATCAAAAGCCCTTCTTTTCGGCTGAACTGAACAGTTCTATGGCCTAGAAAAGGAGTGGACAATTGTTTTATCTTACGGAGTCACTTGGTAGACGTGAAAGTTAAAGGGGGGGGGCACACCTTTTAAAATTATTGCATTCAGTAGTAAGTTTTGTATTAGAAGTGGTATAAATTGTGCCATGATAAAAATCAATAAATATAGCTCCAAGCAAATTTAATTTTAAATTCACGTTAATGAGGCAAATGCACCCTATTACACATTTCTACACTTTTTAAAAAACAGGAATGAGATTGCTTGTTGAGATTCTCATTGCAGCTTGCTAGCAATGAGAATCTCAACCTGCCTGCCAAAGAGCATCTATATTCAATCTTGTTGGTGTTCAAGCAAGAAAACATTTGCTCACAAATATATGTAGACCCAAATTATTGGAAAAATGTCTTCACACATGAAAATTTTTCAGCAGAAAATTATTTATAAACTTCAACTAATGGTACAGCATTAAACATTTATCTCTTAATATGATCTGATTGCATGTCAATAAGTTCAAGCTGAAGCTCCTCAGCTGCTGTGTCGATATCCTGGCCTAGATCCTGGACAGCAGGGAATAGCCCTTTCAAAGAATATGAAGACTGATTCCTTCTTATCAAGTTTGCACCTGTGGTGTATTGCTTCAATTTTTAGTTTGTTTAATTTTCTTTTGAAGAATTTTCAGTCAGCGTCTGTAGTAGTAGTCGGGGCCTCTAGAGGTGCTCAGGGCCCCTGGCGGCCGCCAGACGTTAGATCCACCTCTGTTTTATTTTCTAAATAGACAAGAATTTCTAAAATTATAAGTTAACCTAATAACAAAACAATTTTTTTTCCGGTGTAGAAGAAAGAAGCTAATCTAATTACAATGTAAAAATTAAAAATTTCACGATCATTAAATTAAAATACACTATATATTTCTTACATAAAATGCATTCTAGCTGTATATTGAACAGAAAATGCTATTCAATATACAGCTTGGAATCATAATTCTATGGAATTACATAATGTACTTTTCTTATTAACAGTAATATTAATTATAAATGTCAATAAGCACAATCAATTCAAATCTATCTACAAGATTTTCAGTGAAAAAGAAAATGTATTTTCTTTTTATTACTTATTTATTTATTGAAAAACAAGGAAAACACGTATTTAACTTTGGTTATTATTATTTTTTTTAAACACTAGGGGCCAAGGCCCCCCCAGACTCGCTACGTTTGCTTTTCGTATGAGGCATTCGGCCCCTAATAAGGCTTATTCGTAAAAAAGACATAATTTCAACAGACAAAACCCGAAGATTGGATCAGATAGAATGTTACTGAGCTACACATTTCATGGTTCTTGCATGTTCATTGATACATAAAAATTTAAACTTCACACTACAGTAGACCCCCTCCCTCTCATAACACGGAAGATATTTTGTTATGGGAATCCGTGTTGTACGGATCCTGAGCTATATACTCCACCTGGAGTGCGGACTCCGCTTATAATCACTGGAAAAATTATTTGCACTCCTCAGAAACACAATGATATTTAGTATTGCCATTCAAAAGTTATATTAATTAGGAGCTAAATCAGAAAATCTGTTTCAGCTGTATTTTTAATAATGTAAAACCTATTGGACACCTTGCAAATTTGCCACCCATGGCAATTTTTCATTATTTGGCGACTTGCGTACATGTAAAGTTAATAAAAGCTACGGAACAGATAGGATAGCTTGCCACCAATGGCAACTTTTCATTATTTAGCGATTTACACATGCTCACAACCTATAATTACCCTTCATTTAAGGTTACCGGAAAACTGTTATCAGGGTGTCTACCACATAAAGTAAGCTTGATTTCTTGACCTTTTCTTGACCATAACAAATACGAAACACTAATATCAAAAATACATTCGTGCCAGGGAGGGATGCAGAATATGTACGATCCGTCAATCTAAGATAGGGGGAAATTTTGCTGAAAATATACAATTGATTTTGATTTTAATAATGAATTACAAAATACTTCAAGTTATTCTTTCCCATTCCTATTTTTAAAGCGATTTTTTTTTTCAACTCTTTCACCGATCAGCAGTTTGCTTTCTCTTAACTTGGACCAATTGCTATTTAGTAAACATGTATGTAGCTTGTTCAGGCAAATATTTTTACACTTATGGTAATACAGAACTTATGCAAGTCTATAAACATATCATAAAATTTTGGGGAAATTTGCATATGGATTGAGGGAAATGTTGAGAGTAGAAACAGTTTCTGCACCCCTGCATCATACTGATAGAATGAAGAAAAATTATACTTTTAAATTTAACACTACCCTACTAACAATTTTGCTCGGGCTACCACCGGCCACGTAGCCAGCCGATGATGGCCCGAGCAAAATTGCTAGTATAGTATTAATATACAGGGTGATCAGCGAATAAGCCCCGATTTCAAAATTAAATATCTCTACAAAAAAGATCGATAGAATTATGTGGTAAACTATACGTTTATTAGCAAAACTGTAAAAATGGTGCACAAAAGTTTAGGAAATTTAGTTACGAAAATTGTCAACTAAGAATTTGAATGAAATGGAAAAAGGAAGTTGAGTCGCTAATCGTGACCTAGTGCTTCATTTCTTGACTTTTTCTTGACTTTCCTGACCTTTTTTCTAATTCTTGACTTTTCCGTGACTTTTGTGACCTTTGCATGATGGTAGACACCCTGGTTATTCATATTTTCATTTATATAATTGTTTGCAGATTGGCATACTTAGCACCACGAATTATACCATCTCGTCGCGCTAGCAAATATCCAAAGTGTACTATAACTGCTATAATGGCATAGTTAACGCCGCCAAATATTTCTACTGGTAGCAAATAATCCAGCTGGACTGAACTGGCTTTAAAATAATCTGCATTTTAATTATTTTTCATTTTCAAGATATTAGTTATTCTGTTTTGGAAAAACGAATAATCGCTAATTCTAAACTCCTGTTGTCTAAGCGAACTTACTGTTTGAAAATTGTCAACTTTGTGTAACACATTTTGAGTTACTTATTTCATATTATTGTAACCTATTTATAGAAAAAAACAGGTGATGCCTATTCTACAGCTTACGAAATATTGTAACAATAGATTAAAGCTGCTGTGAACTAATAGTATTTAAATATATGTAAAAAATACACGTGAAGCATATTCTGTAGCTTACGAAATATTGTAACAATAGATTAAAGCTGTTGTGAACTAATGGTATTTAAATATATGTAAAATTATGTGGCATACTTTTATGTCGCATTTTTGGGACACGTTTTTCATACAATTTTCAATAAAGGGGGGTGAGAGATAAAATGACATAGTCATTAATAGATGGAGAAAATCTGCACAGAAAAATGCACAATTCCAACTGAATGAAAATTTCAAAACCTTATTCGCAGGTATATTCAGCAGACGATAAATTACGATAAATTGCACCAAGCATTAGAATCATCTCCTCAAAATCGCACAAAACCGTTTTATTTTTAGCCAAATTAAAAAATTGCACATTTTAGTCTCAGAAAATTTCTAAATATGTTTCTTTTGAGTATAAAACATTTCATTCCTGCTCTGATTTCCCATGCAACACGATATTTTAATTTAAAAACAGCCTTACAAATAATCTAGACAAAAAAAAAATCGTTATTCTTTTATTTTTAAAGCAAAAATTAGCCTTTTGCGATACTTTTTTATCGATATCTCCTAAAATAATTCGAATTTTGAAAAAATCGCTTTGAGGTGTGTTGGGAACTGTCATGGAAAATTTCCGTACAAAATTTAGCAGGTCTATGATCACTGCGAGACACATTCAAACAAACTAACTAACAGTTTACACATTGTTTTATTAATATAGAAGAAAGATAGTTTTTATTTTGGCGTAAAATGGGCGTAATTCTAACTCATGTTTGTAAATTTCACGCGATTCTAGATACTTGGAAACGCTTTGTTGCAAAGGAATGAATGATTTTATGCCAAATCTGGCAACCATTCTGTTTATTTTTTCAATTTTTTATTAATATCTTCTAAAATAATTCGATTTTCGAAATTTAACTCAGCTTAGCAGGTTCCTCGGAATTTTTCGAATCTGTGGGCACCTTAGTCGAAACTCAAATCCCCACGGTTTAGGAGGAGATAAGCTGACAAGCTTTGACAGCGCCAGCGGCCTTTACTTTTTCTTAGAATAGAGAGATAATATGAAAGAAAAAAGGAATGAAAAACATACATTTAAAATGTAAATCACAGAAATACACTTAAAACTATTTTTAGGGGAAAAAAAGCACGATTACCGAAAACAAAGTGTTCCTTCAGAGCTTTTTCACAAACAGAATTTCGAATCACTGTTTCCAAAGATTTTGGTATAATCTGATTGTAACACTTTCGTCTGCTCTCTCCCTCTTTTCTTAACGTTTCCGTCCATCGTCAGACGATTTTAAAAAAATTTAACTGCGATTAAAAATGTTACACTCCCCGACCCCCTTCTATAAAATATTCTTGCATGAACTGTACACTGTGTAATAATATTAATAAATTAATAAGGGTAAGGGAATAATTTCGTAAGCGGGGGCAGGTCGCCAAAGCTTTTTCGCGTTGCTAAATACGCCAATCTGCAACTATTGTGCTTAGAATATATGGAGAACTGTTTTAATGGCAACCTTAATGGGTTAGACGTAGACGTCAGTCAGCATGAAATAAACACTTGCTGAAAATTAAAAATGTGGGTAACATTTGAGAATAATAATTCCTTGGGTGATTTTGCCTTAAATTCTTAATTCGTCTCCTCTCGAAATCGAAGATTGCGGCATTTTAAGCAAAGAATTTATAATCAAATGAAGAAGAACAGATTCCGTAGAGCCAATGTAAATACGGAAGCTGGCGCATGCGCTAAAATGTGAATACGGATTATGACCAGAAAGATGACTTTACAGGAATCCGGTACAGAAGCAGCGCGCGCCGTTGTAAAGCGTTCCGTCCAGTATATATTATTTTTTTTATTATTTACTAGCTGCATACCCGTTCTCCGCACGGTAGGAAACGCTAAAAGTTGACGTCATGAGTGCAAATTTTAGACGATTGCAACATGACACAAAAACTTCGCCGATGTGACTGGCGATCAAAAAAGAAAGAACTTTACGGTATGCAGGCAAAACTTTTCTCTTTCGAAAAATGCCTGATTTCTACATCATATAATTCTCTTTGTGAGGTTTATAATTTATAGCATTAATATATATTATATACCACATAAATGACATTACATGATGTTGGCAACAATTTTATCTTGCATTTCGCAAAGCGTGGACAATGCATTAGTGCAGTTATTTTGCAGAGGACTTTATTGAATTTCACCTAAATTAACAAAACCTACATGAAACAATGGATGCACCATTTACGTTTAAAAGCCAAAAATGCACCCTGCTCCGGTGAAAATCATGTCGCTTTTGTAAATGAAAACGTTCGTGATGTAACTTCTGAGAAAAGCTTATTTCCCTTATTGAACTCTTAATGCAGTATCACACTTGTAACATAAAACTGACGTTGATCTCGCTGTCAATTCGCACTAAATAAATAACTAATTTCATATTTCATTTTTTACAGATTACAGATGATCCCTTTATAACATGGGTCTACAACATGAATTCTTAGAACACGGCGAAAACATTACGATCGTTTTCGTGTAACACGTTAAAAGAGACTTGTATAGCACGGTAAAATGAGACATATGTTCTGATATTATGACGCTTTAGCTCCTGTAATTAACATACCTTTTGAATGGCAACACCAAACATTATTGTATTTTTACGAAGCGCAAATACGTTTTACCGCGCAGTCCGCACTCCAGGTGGAGTATAGCGCAGGACCCATACAACTCGGATTCCTATAACACGGAACGTATCTACCGTATATCGGGTAGGTACTGTAGTTGCATAGTGTCAAATTCAATAGTTAAGAAAATTCTGGGTTGCCGTATTTACTAAAATTTCATCTCACCTTGGTAGCCGAAATGTATTAAAACCAAATATCCGAACTGTATCAAAAGTAAACTTTACTAAAAGTAAAATTTTTAATTCTGTATAACCCTCAAAACAACTTCGGTGTTTGCCATCTACGACGGTTTTTCATGACGTGACAACTTATGCTTGCGTACAGTGGCGTAGCCAAGGAGGGGATAGGGGGTCATAACCCCTCATGCGGAGTTTTTTTTCCATACAAAATGTATATTCTTCACTCCCTTATCACACACACGTGTACATATATGTGAGTTGCAGTAGTTGTAACATTCCCATGAAATATTTCTGGCTACTCCTGCTTGCATATAATTGATCTCTCCTTCACACTGCACACTTCCCCACTCACTGGAAAACGGCGGTAGTGTGCCCTATACCAAAGCCGGGGCAGTGCCTCACAAACCCTGCTGCTTACAGACCCATCAGCTTGCTGAGCTCGCTCAGCAAGTTGACTGAAAAAATCATTTCAATAAGACTTAAAGATCATCTAAACCAAAACAACATACTAATGCCTGAGCAGTTTGGTTTTCGGGAGGGCCACTGCACCACTCAACAACTGGTTCGGGTTGTCGAATTAGCACATGACGCCATCGCCAACAACAAACGTGCGGCTATCCTCCTTCTGGACTTACAGAAGGCATTCGATAAAGTCTGGCACGAGGGTCTCACTTTTAAGCTAACTCAACTACAAATACCGGACAAATTTGTCCACCTCATTCATGATTACCTCCAAAACAGGTCCTTTACAGTAAAAGTTCAAGACGCTTACTCTACCGTCCGACCTATCAGGAGCGGAGTGCCCCAGGGGTCTATCCTTGGGCCTACGCTCTTTAATATATTCATAAATGACTTTCCCCGCCATCATAATACCTCCATAGCTCTCTTTGCGGACGATACTGCTATCGTTGACCATGCCATAAACAACAGAACCCTACATAACAGCATGCAGGAGCACACTGATCTAATCACCGATTGGATGAAGAATTGGCGCATAAAGCTAAATGCGAGTAAAAGCCAAGCCCTGTCCTTTACATACAAAAACCCACCATCTAGACTTCACGTCCTCGGCTCCCCCATTCAGTGGAGCTCCCACGTCACCTACCTCGGTGTCACCATCGATAAGACGCTATCTTGGAACAAACACCTCCAGAACACTGCCTTCAAAATGAAAGCCGCGTTCGAGCGTCTCTCACCATTATTCAATGCTAGATCCCTCCACCACAAAAACAAATCGCTACTGTATACGTCTTTCGTCAGGTCTGTTGCCACATATGCAGCCCCGGTTTGGGCCTGCTCTGCTAAAACAGATATACAAAAAATTGAGTCCAAGCAAAGCGCCATCCTGAGAAAAATTAGGCGCGGTCACCCTTTCATCTCGAATAGTATGCGGAACGACCTAAACATACCGCTCCTACGGGAGCACATACACAAACTCACCAACAGCTTTTTCGACAAACTTCATAATCTCGATAATGAGATTGTTGCCGAGTTTCCTGAGTATGATCACACCGACCCCCAAAACAAGAAGTGCCCTAGGGCGGCTCTTTCCCTAGCAGCAATGACTGCTTGTTTTCTGCTCGGTCGTTCATCGACTCATCGTTAGCTCATCGACTCGCCGAATTCCGTCATCGGCAAGTGCACTTTTGTTAATCTGCAATAGATGAATTTTTATTCATGGATAGAAGTGATCTAGACGAGCAGTTTCGCCGATGGGAAACCGAAAAACAATATCTTATCCGAAACTGCAGCTCTATAGTCAACGGCCCTTGCAAGTGTCCCCAGTAGTTTACACTTTACCCAAATTCCTATAAATATTTGCGTGATGTGCCTTTGCATAATCTAAGGGAAATTTTGAACAATTCTTGAATTAATCGCATAATTTACTTCAAATTTCTTGTATTGGGGTAGGGAGGGGGCGGGGGGTATCCTCCCCCTTGCGCCCTCCCACAAAATTTAAATTTGAAAAGAAATATTTACAAAAAAAATGTAAGTATTTATTATATAAAAATCGTTTGTAATATTTAAATAATTTTTTAAAAAAGTGTTTAAAAAAAAGAAAAGAAAATCTATTTGAGCGTCAGCTGCATTATACGAAAAACAGAAACTTCATTACAATGAGCAACTCTTTTGAAACCTCTTTAATGTAAACAGCAAGAAGAGAAATCAGTTAATTTTTAAAAGTTATCCAAGAAATATGAAAGTTAAAATCACACTAAAATTCCTATACAATTGGCAATATTGTTTTTTAATTATTAATTATGAATGTTGTTGCTACTTACATACATTGGTAAAAAGTGAAATTAATTTCTTACCAATCGAATAATTTGACTATAATTAATAATAGCTGAACAACACTTTGTCAAAATTTCACCCTAAGTCCCAATCTGAGACTAAAATAACCCGTCACACTTTGCCTTGTACATGACACGATTCGATGGTCTAGGGGTAGCGCGCTTATCTCGTAATCAGTACGCTCAGTGTTCGGGCCCGGGGGAGGAAGAATTTTTTTTTTTTTTTCAGAAAAACGGAAATTTAGCATACAAAAAACGAAAATATAATAAACAGAACGGACATTTTTTGAAAATTTTGCTGCCAGTCGTTTATTTTTTATTAACAAATATATTTTGAACAGTTTATCGGTTTGAAAAAACACTCAAAATACTGGTGTTAAACGATAAAGTAATTAAAAAACTTTGTAAAAAACACACATAAGAAGTAAAAGGACTTTACTTACTAAAGGACCTTTTACTTCTTATGTGTGTTTTTTACAAAGTTTTTTAATTAGTTTATCGGTTTCTTTTCGTTATTTCATCGGTGTCATCGGGAAACGATGATCGGCTTTATGGTCCCCCGAGCGGACATTTTGTACCAGTTGCTGATGAAATTTCCCCTTTTTTGGATGAAAAGCCGTGATCGGCCATTGCTCTTTCTCCTCGGATTTAACTCACCCGCCTCTCATCGACCGATGAGTTATTGCTACTAGGGTTCCACCCTTCTCCCCTAGTTCGCCCCAGATGGTCGAGCAACCCGCCCTGTGAAGTCCGATTGTCGGAGGGAGGTCGGGTCGACATTCACATCTGGTTTTCCCCCCCTTTACCCACTCTTTTCAACATCCACTGACTTGACTGATCCCCGCACAATCTGTAGGGCCCCCCAAAACAAGATTTAAAAATGACGATCTACAAAAACACACTGGAGATAAGCTCGACGAGCTAGGTGCTCCCGTAATTCACTCTATCAGTCAGTCAGTCAGTCAGTGTAATTGATCTTTTTTTTTTCATGTATCAGTGATCAATATACTTCACGATCGGAATCTCCACTGTAAAAAAAAAAATGGTCTAAAAAATCTGACACCAGAAAATTCTGAGGTTATGTGCTGCTCTGGATAATCTGCCAGCAAAACAGCAAAAATGACGTAAAAAATGACATCCACACGCGAAGGAAATAAGATTAATGGTATGCAGAATTGCATAAAAACTTCGATTATTTTTAAGGTGCAAGTCTGTTATAGTTCTATTTGTTTCACATTTGATACGTTTTCACTTTTTCGAGTCTTAAAAGCTGTAGAAAGAAGTGGTTTCACTTAATTGTAAAATTTAACAACTTAAGTGGCAACAATGGATTCCGTTGCGAAATGGATAGAACCTGGATAGAACACGAAATGAGTTATCTATGTTTCCTTTGCTAGAACTGCCATAGTGGCATAATTAACGCCACCAGTCGATGCCAAATAGCTCAAATCACAAATTAAACTTGACACTAAACTAATTCGCGATACCCTGTTTGGTGGAATTAAAAAAAAAAATTATCTATGCATAAGCTAGTGACATTGGCTCATCTCAATTGTGGAACGGAATTCATAATACGAACAGAGTTGCACTACATTTGAATATTTCTCGCCTACTTTGCTAAGAAATGTACTATAACAGGAATCAACATACATTTCAATTCGTAAAACAAAAAATACATTAGACAGTATTAATTACGTCTGTTTCTAACAGTTTCCAATAAAAGAAACGTAGCGCTGCTTTAACATATAAGAATTAATTATTTATTACATGTCAATCGCCAAAATGCCAACATACACCATTTTGCGAGATTTTTTTGTTTTCAGGGAATCATTCGAAGCATTCATTTAACAGCAATCAAAATGGGAAATAGTTATCTATCATTTATATGTTTCGATCGCCAAAATGTAATGCAGGCAGTTATTTGATAAGTAGCAGTTATTTAAATTATTAACTATAACGGGTTTTAATCACTGTTAACTACCGTGTACAAAATGCGGGAATTTCAATTTTCTGAAATTTGGCGGAATTCCTCTAACTTAAATCAGTTTACTTAATTTGGTGAACATTCTGTAGATCATTTAAAATCGCCTTAATAACTGCATTATTTCTATATAAAACATTGAAGTATAGCTCCGTATTCTATTAAAACCTATACTTGTTATTAAAAATACTATTTCGCTACACTCTCAGTAAGTTGCGCTAAGCCCAAAACTGTGCAAATCGGTAGAACCTACTACTTTCTCAAAATCGCCAAATGAGCCATTTTTTTTTTCGGCCAAACTAAAAAATACATACATATTAGTCTCGGAAATCTCCCAATCCTTTATTCTTTTACACATAAAAAACATTGAATTCCTGCTCTGATTTCACATGCACGCAATACTTTAATTAAAAAATAACTTTGTAAATAATCTAAACAGAAAAAAATCATTATTCTTTTATTTTTACTGCAGGAGTCTAAATAATTTAATAAAATAGCCAAACATGGCAACCTCGATGCTCGTTTCTCCATTTTTGACTACAGGGGTTACAATTGCGGAAATCAAAAAAGCGTTTTTGAAGGGTTTTTTATTAATATCTCCTAAACTAATTCGAATTTCGAAATTTAAATTAGCGGAGGTTCTTTCTCGGAATTTTTCGAATCTGTGGACACCTCGATCGAAACTCAGCTCCCAGTAGTTTCGGAGGAGATGATGTTACAGACAGACAGACGCGCACAGATTTTAATAGTATAGATAGACTATTTATAATCACGTGCAAAAAGTGTTATTGACTAAAAAATATACGATATTAATGTTTTCGATAATTTATTGTTGCTTGATCAATCCTTTCTACGCTCAAAAATCAAAGTCAATTTGAGTAAATCCTTTGAAATTTGAATTCTAAATTCACTAAATTTAAATTTTGAAGTAATTTTAAATACTGGAATTCTAAAGATGTAGTTCTTTAAAATTTTAACGTAAGATTCCCCAAATTTCAAAAGCTGTACCACACTAAAATTGCTCTGAATAATTATTTATTATTATTTTTTTAAATCTAAAAATCTTTTCAAGGCATTTAAAATTACAAAATTTCTCATAGTCTCGTTGTGTTTGATTTGAATGATGATAATTTTTTTTTTTTTTTTTTGTTGAAACACATTCTTTTTTCACTTATTTAGAATGATTTTAAATTAGTTTTCTTTAATAGAAAAATTATGAACTTAAATGTAAAAACTACTTTTTATCACAGTAAAATAATTTTCGTAACAACTACAATGAAAATCAAAATACATATTAAATTCCTTTTTGAGAGTGTATATATATGTAATTACTCTCAAAAATTGATTTTTAATATGCATTTTTATTTTCATTATATACATACCGTATTAACCTGAATATAACGCGATGCTTTTTGACCGATCATTTCCTGTAAAAAATCTGACGCTCTAAATTCGAGACCAAAATGTAGGATTTTTCAAATTATCAGGATGAAAATTTTCTGAGTCGCGTTGTATTCGGGCGAATACTGTAGATAGATATTTAAAAATTAATATGCATATAATTATTTATCTACACGAATAAACATTTTTAAATGATAGAAACAAGTTTCCAAACAAATTATTTTTATTTACAAAAATGTTCATGTTTTTTCCCTAAATAATACAAACAAAGAATACACAACAGACACAATAATGCAAAATTCTGGGTTTTTTAAATAATGTTACATTTTCAAGAATAACATCTAACATTATTAGTCTGTTCATTTTGATTTTCATTTATATAGACAGATAGATACATATTTAAAAATTAATATGCATATCATTAATTATTTTTTCAAAAAGAAACAATTTTCAAAGATAGAAACAAGTTTTCAAATAAATTATTTTTATTTACAAAAATGCTCTTTTTTTCTTCTCAATAATGCAAAATTTCGGGGGTTTTCAATAATTTTACATTTTCAAGAATAAAATCTAACATTATTAGTCTTCTCCACTCATGACGAAAGAACTTTAATTATACATCTAATGGTACTCTCAAAAACCATATTCATTATAAGCCAGTTATTCAATCACATTAATTCAGTAAAATATATCCACATTCAGTCTGACATAGATAATTAAAACTGCATTTAAGAACCACGTAAAAAAAATGTAAATGTATTTATCTACACTAAATTGAACACACAACTAGTTTTCTAGTTCAGCATCTACTGTATTCTTTTAAGGAACAAAAATCATGCCTTTTTAGAAAAATTAAAATTTTATGGTACATTATTCGTCATCGGTAGGGTATAATTAAAATACCATATGTAGTTATTAAATAGGTATGTACAAAAAAATTAGGGAATTTAATATTTTAAATATTTTACATTCCATTAGTTCACAACAGCAACTATTGTAAAAGTTTCCTTTTTTCTAACTCATTAAAGTGAACCTGTATTAATTTGTGGTTGTAAGCAGAGGTGGGAAATTACGATCTAACGCTTGGCATAGTAAAATAGTAATAATATGTTATTTTTAAATTAGTTTTATGCATATCGTTTTCAAACTACAGTATTACGTTTATTATTAAAATATTAGATTAAAAATGCTTGTCTAACTTAAATATAATTTTTGTTAATGCGTGCGGTATAATTATTAAATTAAGTAACAGTCGTATGGCATATTTTTTGTGATGTTAGCTTATCGCTGTTAAATTACGGATCCATGTCGCGTGTCTTGGCAAATGGTGAAGTATTCCTATCTGAAAAGAACTGTTAGGAATTTCCCATCAATACTTTTAAGTATGCATACATTATAATGCGTGAGTTCATAAATCTTCTTGATTTATAATTATTCTTTTTAAATAAATCGTACAATAAAGTAATACAGGGAAATGTACACACACACACACACATATATAGATAGATATCTGTTGTGTTTACAACATAACACAAATTCTAAGTGTATTTCTAAATAAAGGTAGTAGAGCGTACGAAAAGTAAAATTACATAAAAGAAATTGAGAAATAGTTGCTTATCAAAGTAATTTTTAGAAAATTTTATTAGTCCTTTAAGTAAAAAACTGGATACTGATTTACTGTAGTAAATTCTACGGAATTCATCTAAGTACATTTTAGAGATGTCAGACAAGACTGTTAATAATGCAAATTTTGAATTCAAAATACTACCTTTACATTGTTTTAATTTGTGCACATTCGTCAAACGAATCATTATAGAGAACTCATTTCTACACATAAACATTCTAAAAGCATAAAATGAGAAAAAATTTCAAGCATTTCTATGGCTCCAAATTTTTAAGAATTTAAAAATTTGTTTTATAGTGTAGTAACTTTAACCCTCTCGTCACTGAATTATGAAAAATCAGAGAAGAAAAATCTGTCTAGCATTTAATGCATCTGAGATACTATTATAAGTCATGCAAAAATATTTTTTCTAATTTCGATTAATATTAGATTTTTCTAATATTAATTTCTGCATTTTCGAAGCATTTTGTTATGCTAAAATAAATTTAAAAGGATGCACATATTAGGTAAAGGTTGAGGAATAAGAAAAAAACTAGACTTACCTTTAAAAAAAAAAAAAAAAAAAAGGTAAAAAAGCAGCGTAAATATTTTCTTAATTTTTCTCTTGAAACAATGAAGCGAAAACTGTAAAAATGATCTAAATTGATTAGTACTGCAATCTAGGCACGATTTATGCATCTCGTTAAGAGCCTCATATACTTTCTACATGAATTAATGATATTGATATCACTGAAAGAAAAAAATACTAAATTCAATTGTTTTCTCTCTAAATCAGGGTGAGAAATTGGGAGCAAAAAGCTAGGCGTCAATGGCACCTAACTTTTTTTTCCCGGTTGCCGAACTTGCAGTTTCGAAAACCTTTGTTTTGTTTATATGCATAAACTATAAACAGGTAGGCTTAATGATTTTGTATAGTAATAATAAAGAAGATCAGGACTATTAAAATTAAGATAGTAATAAATAGTAAGTAAATATAAAATCAATTTTTATAGCTTTCTACCTATGCATCCAGAATAAAATATTATGATACATTTTACAAGAACATGGTCTTTAGTTTTAATTTAGAAGTATTTTATAAATTGTTGCTATACAACTACAATGCCTAAGGTAGATAAACTTACGCAGTATACGTGTACTAGCTTCAAAATGTCACCTGATCAACTACCACTGTACAGATAGTACATGTTAAAATTGTGGAAATATGTATTTGTATTCTCAGTGGTTGAACTGAAGTTGGGAGAGGGTCTATGAAAGCTTTCAATGTCACCAAGAAGGATATTTATTATTTTACATAGCTATTTTATCTTACCAAAAATTATTTTTAATTAAATTACTTAAAACATATTTTAATACAAACTGAACTTTATCTTAATTATTAAAATTTTATATTTAAATAAAAAGGTTTTTTTTAATATTTGCAAATAACTAATTCAATTTAAGTTTTTTTTAATTTACATTATCTTTTTATTTATTTACATTAAGAGTTTTATTTAAAAAAGATAAAGTTTATAAAGTTTAAACCATTAAATAACATTTTTATTCAAATAACATTTTTATTTGAATTATCGTAATTTAGGCCGGAAGTCCGAAATTTAGATTTTTCCCAAATCCAGACGTTTTGCTAATGTCACCCCCCCCCGCACGCACACACACACACAAATAAATAAATCTTTCGTTTTTTCCCGATATTGCAATCAATCCATGTGTTGTTTTCAATCACGAACTGCTGCACTTAACCAGCTGTTAATGCGGTGCTGCAACGCGCCGCGGCAAATAAAATCTAAGATGGCGTCCGGCCAGTAAACCTGTACTCTCCCCCGGTAAATAATTATATTTAATTAATTAATATTAACTAATCCAGATAATTTTGCACTGCCTTATTTAAAAGGATCTCGCGCGTTCATCAATATTGATATCAAGTATTATCATCGCATCTTCCAACACCGCCGTGCCATACGAGCCGAGCTACCGCTAAAACGTACGCAAATCTAAAAACAATTGAAGGATTCTTTCTGCACACATTTGCAGAAAGAATCCAATATGGCGAACGCGAGCTCGTAGTTTCCTCCGATCAACTTCATTAATACACATGGAGTTAAAAAATTATGGCTAAATTTCTATAAGTTCTTCTATTTGTTTACGTTACAAAAAGTGCGATTTAAATTATTGCACATCCGCGGAAGGCAAGAAAGTGGTCTTCCGTGCGTTTTTCTACCACATAGAAGACTGTCTGCAGAGGATCGTTCTCCTTCTGCCACGTGGTGGTGCTTACGAAAGCAAAAGTTTTTTTCACGGAAATTTACATTTATATTTTTCAGCGCATTTTGAAAAATAGTCGTCTAGACAGTAAAAAAGTCCTCAGAAATCGCAAAATATTCGTTTTTCGCGGTATTTTTGTTTAAAAAGTCGCCGGAGTCGGCCGATGCCAAAATAGTCGCTTTTTAGTCACCTGTATCGGGCAAAATGTTAGGCGTCAAAAATGACGACTGGTTCTTAAATCTCTGTCGTCAAAACAAAAATTACAGTTGTAAAATACGACTAACGACCGCTAATTTCGCGCCCTGCTCTAAATATTGCTATTTGAAGTAGGAGCCTCACATGGGGTTCAGGGTGACGAGAGGGTTAAATACTTTGACAATATCTACATACTGATTGTTATTGAAATTCTTTATATAATTATAAAAAAAAAGAAAGGAGATAAATCTTCAATTGTTTTTAGATGAAATTAATACATTATTCTGGAATTCTGGTCAGTCTGTATCGGTGAAACTCGGAAGGTTTCAATAACTCTAGTTTGAAGTTTTAATACTGTAAATATTAAAAAATAATCATGTTTCCTAAATCAGTAATTTAAAATTTAACATCTGTTACCTTGTTTCAAAATATTAAATTCCAAAAACAAAGGGAAACATGTTTTAAAAGACGCTAATAATTGTGAGGTGGACAAAAACAATATTGGTGAAAACTTTTGCTAAATTTGCATTGGTTTTTATAAGTAGGAGTATGAGTATTTATATAAAAATGGAATATTTATATTGGTACACATTTTTGATATAAAAAACAAAAACAAACAAATGCAGTGTACTTTAAATGAAAAGAATGATGCGAAGGAGAGGGAGGGATGCAACTGTAAATGCTTATAAAAGTTTTCGAATTTTTTTAACTGACTTTTTCGAATTGGTAAATGCATGCAATTCATATTTAACTTTATAAAATAGCATTAATTTAACATAAACATTAAGCAAACAGTCCCACATATCTTTACTATGAACTGAACAGTTACACCAGTTATGTTCAAAAACAGATAAATCATTAATTATTTTGCATTTCACACAATCTGAGTTACAGTACTTTAGAAAGAGTTTGTCAAAATTTCTTCCAAATTCACGGACGGTTTCAAGCCAAGGATTAGAAGGAGCATATAAACCTTTTTTTGTAGTACTATAACTTACAATAATACAAGAACATATTACTATCCGAAAGAGTTATGTTATCAGTAAGTACTAATCTGCATGAATCACAATTTATTTTTTCCAAGGCTTTTTTAGCTACATATCCAGCAACATACGATGCTGCATTTTTATCGTGTAAAATTTCTACCTCATCATTTAATACTTTGTCAAGTAAAACCTGGTGAATTTCATGAGAAGTAGACATGGTTTCGCTTGGTTGTGGTGTTGTAATACATTTTTTCCTCTCAGAGAAGCTTTTAGTAATGATTTCAGCAGGTACTAAAACAACATCGTCGTCAGGTTCACAATTAGCATTCCCACATGTGCTTATTATGTGTTCTGCCATCAGCAGTCTAAGTCGACACTGAAAATCTGAAGGAGTTGGGTGGTCATTATTACCACCTTTTCTCCGAACTACCGAAAAAATTTTTTCAAGTGCATCTTGTGAAAATCTACTCATCATAATAAAAGGGATATTTTTCAGTAATTCTGGAATCATTTGCCTGAAGGCAGAGAGCGTTATCACCCATCCCTGAATACACGGAAACTTAATTTTTTTGCCCTGAGTTTGGAATTCAATAGACTGAACGAATTCAGTCATTTCTTTCCAAAACTCAAGATGGGGCGAAGTTTGAGAAACTGCAGATAATAGTGGATGGTCACGGTCTTTAAATTTACGGCTATTTACGCTATCAAAAATATCATTAAATATTGATCAAAACTCTGCAGTGTTTGAACCTGATGAGGGTAAAATATTAAATGCTGTTAAATAGCACAATATAGATGATACGGAAAGGCTAAGCACTTGGGTTGCAAGGCGAACGTTCATTGCGCTTAATCCATCAACTGCAAGATGCCGCCATGTTAATTTAGGGGCCATTCGGTGGGGCAGCTTTGAATCAATTTCAAATGCCTTCATTAAATGATCCCAATAAGCTATTCCGTGCAAACTTTTACTCTTAAACAATACTGGGTACCTCTTAAAATTAATTCGAATGCACTTCAGTAGATGGGGCGGATCGAAAAGTGAATATATTTTGTTGTTATTAACGAAGAAATAGGGCTTATCAACAGTTACTTCCAATTCTGTTGCGTACAACCGTTGATTGTTTGGTCCTTGATCGCAAACAACGGCGACAGGAGTGAGACCACATTCAAATAATTTTTCTAGCCCTTCCTACAAAAGGTGTTTTAAGGCAGTTGATGAAGCAGATTCATGCGAAAAGAAATAACCAAATACCTGCTTCCATTTTTTGCATACACCACGAACCATGAAAACAAGTGCGTGTGTAGCAGGCCTTGGATTGTTAACCTTATATGTCTCATAATTTTCGAAACCTTCAATTATGTCAATTTTTTTATTATAAAATAAGGATCGCTTTAACTTTATTTCATCGAATGACACAACACAGTATTTGTCCTGAGGTTTAAGTTTGTTTGCAACTAACTTAATTGCACTAAGAACTGCTTCTGAAAAACAAGGAACCATAGAAATGCCTGAAAGACACTTAAGTAATGTAGTCTTGCTCGGTAGATTAAAAAACTGACCAAGACACCTGTAGGCTTTTGCCTTTTGGACTTCTGAGGTAGAGCTGCAAGGCAAAATTCTTATCCTTCACAGTCCACCTCCGTCCATATTTCGAAATGCCAGAATGCTTTATTTGTGAAGAAATAAATGTATGTAATACAGGATTCACCAAACCTTTCAATGAATTCAACACTGCAGGAACACAAGATGATCCTCTTACATATTTTTTTTTTTTTTTCAAATAATAAATTTTAGAGCTTAATGCTCTAATTCTTTTGGTTTTGGGAGTAACTATTCGTGAGGTTTTGGGTGTACTATATGTAGATGTATCTGCAATTGTTTTTCCAGGAACAGTCTCATTTGCCAGCGTCGTCGTGCTCAACATGTTTTCATCTATTGAGGTACCTTCAAAACTGGTTGCTTCGAGAGAAAGCGCCGATGCAAGTCCTTCTTTCATTTTTTGTATTGATATCTCTGGAGTAGAATCTACAAAAATATGTATAAATATATTTAAGTGAATGTATGCATAAATATATATGCTATAATTTGTTTTGAAAAGGTAATCCACTCATCGAGACACCCAGAAAAAATAACTGTTCGATGGTTAAAAAATAAGTCCTTGTATTTAATATATAAAAGTCAGTTTTTATAGAAAAATTAGATGAATTACAATGGAGTCTTTAAAAAACTTTGTTACTTCAGTAGTTTTAGTAAAAAAAAATCAAGTTAATAAGACAGTAATGTTAACACAAGAAAATCAATTTATCTCAGCAAATGAAAAATACGTCAGAAATTTGCGTTTTTACTTAACTTTTTTTTTTTTTTTTTTTAATAATCTGTGAACAGTAAGTAACTAATGACTCAGAAGCTACGAATTCAGAGCTGTTCTATACACAAGCTACTTTTGAAGAAAAATAAAGTACGAAAGAATTTTTTTCAATTTCACGTAATAAAGTAAATATGTGGGGAAAAAATTGTCCGCATTATCCGAAGTGTAGTACGCATTATTGGATGTCCATAACATTATTTGCGAACCACAAATGACGGGGAAAATAAAATTGTCCTCAGTAACCAAAGATCCGTCTTAAACGGAGACGCACTAACGAGAGTTCACTGCACTTATATTTACATATCTGGGTCAAGTGAATCATTTTCAAGTGGAAAAAGTTGACCACTCTTATAAAACATTTCCGCTCTATTACAGAAATATATACAGAAATATATTTTACTATTTTACAGAAATATATTTTACTATTGAATGATAACACAGACACTGTAAGGCAAAATAAATAAATTCTACTACTTCCTTAAAAAATAAAAACTGGTGTTATGTCAATTGAATATTTAATAGAAAAATAAACTTTTTTCTTCTATTGTATCAAAATTTGTAGCATAGTGGGCTATAATGCGACAAAAAAAAATATAAATAATTATATATATAGTAATATTTTTAATTTATGTGATGAATTTCAATGTATTTGCATACATTTACAGGAGTAAAGCTCAATCTAAAGATTTAATTAAGACAGATAAATCTAACTGTAACAGAGTGGACAAAATTCTCTATTTCACAACAGAAAACAAAGAAAATCACTTAATATTACTTGATTTATCAAACTGAATTTTATTGAATGATAAAGTACACATTCTTGGTTATTATTGGAATATAAAGTTCTTTTGTAACTATGATTTTTATTTTTTAAATTTAAAAATCTGAAATTTACATTTTTTTTATTTTTTCGGAATGACCCATTTTCATGAGTGCAAGATAAAAAAATAGTAGATATCTTAAAATTTTTGTGTTTGAGATACTCATTAAAGCTTATAGTTAGTTTTATTAATTTAATTTAACTTTATTTTTTTAAATATTGCACTATGACAGCCTTTAATATATTGTGATAATGTGAATTAAACTACTTATATATTCAGTTTTCAGGAATACTAGATTCCGATCTGTCTTAACATTAGTTCACATTTAACAGTTAATACTGCAAAAGGAAATAATCTAAAAAGTACGGTAGTTAAATAAAACGAAGAAAGGAAATATACTTACTAGTCATATCATGTGTTTTTGGAATTGCATCAATATGCAGCCTCACATGGTTTGGTGATGAATAATCATCAGGAGCAAAATGGTCGCTACAAATTTTATATTTTTTATTTCTCACAGCAGATGTTGTTTCAATTATCCATTTTTTCCCAGTTATGTTGGCCCATCTGTCAGATCTAAAAATTTAAAAGGTGTAATATTTAAGTACAAAAGAATTAAGAATCTACTTTTTTTTTTTTTTTTTTTTTCTCATTACTCATGTATCTAGTCTAAAAAGTTTCTACTTCTCAGTCAAGAAAATCTTATTTAACTTTAAACAAACATAACATAACTTGAATAACTTTTATTAAGGATAACGCTTTTTTTTTTTTTAACTTACATTTCTGGATCTTTCGGAAATCGATGGAATTTCTTTGTCGGGTCTGCTCAGGGTTGGCTTTTTACCGGTAAAAACTGGTTTTTACCAGGGCATGGTAAAAACTAGGTTTTTACCGGTAAAAACCTGGGAAAAAGGGGTAAAAACCTAATGATACAATAAACTCCCCGAGTCATAAATTGTATATTAATGCTATTTATAAAACTGTATTCTCATGTAATTAATGTGGATATATCATCATCAGGACATCATGATGATGCAAACTACATTATGTGATTGTGCAAACTACATTATGTAACAAATAATATTTGTAAGCATTTAGTTTTCATTAAAATGATTAAGATAAGTTAAGTGTAGTAAAAGTATATTTGCAATTTTCCTTTAAGTAAAAATTATTAAACTAGCCTGCATTACATAATTGTAATGAATATTGTAATGTGCCTTCTCATAATAATAGCTTTAATAAGTTTAATAATGATAAATGTACATTATCTATAAATTTGTATTTCTTGTAAGATGAAAACATGGATGAAAGTTTTCTGTGTTTATTATATTCCTTAAAATGAACTATTTTCGTATAGCATTCTTTTACTTACCAAATCAGACACTGAATTAGGTGAATATTGTTATATAGAAATGGAAATAGTGATATTAAATGTCCTGAACTTTTATCCCAGAGAAAATGAAAAAATAGCAGGGTATGAACCTGGCACCTCCCACCATCCAGTTTCGATAGCAGAACCTCTCAGCCATTGATGGAGAGATCAAAAAAGTGACAAAAAATAGTCAAATTATTAAGTTTTTCTCAAAGGTTGTAAAAACCCTGGTAAAAACATGTTTTTCCAAAGACGGTAAAAACCGTAGTAAAAACTGGTAAATACCGTCCAACCCTGGGTCTGCTTTGTTTCGGTAAATGCCGCATAATGCGCATTTAGCACCTGTGCAGACTTTGTCATTTCTGCAAAAGAAAAGTACTGTTGCGGAATTACTCTGCTACTCCTGGGGTTCGTCGTTCTAAAGTCCAGTTGGTGTAAAAAAGTTCAAGTAAAAAGTCACTTGTCAGGATGGAACACAAGCTTTATTACTTCTAGAACAATCGTACTAGAACTTCGTAGAACTTCGAAGAAGAACTTCGTAGAACAATCAGCTGTACACAATTAATGCTGTATATCTCACACAAAATAGAACACTTTCACTGGCAAAAATTCCGTGGAAATATTCAAGGGATATAGTACACTATCCCTTAAGACACAGCAATGAAGAATTTACGCACAGCACTTAAATTCAAAGCTTCACAAACAGCGCGAAACACAGCTTCTATCACAAAGCAAGCGTATTTACTCTCCCAAAGCTTGATCAACAATGAATACCCGGGGCAACGCGCCGGTTTAAATAGAGGAGGCAGAAACTGCGGGAAGCTTCTAGAGGAGTATATTTCTTGAAGATTCTACATAAAGCGAGAATATCGATTACGTCATAGAAGAGAAATGTTAGGTTATTATGCGTTTTTAATGCAGGAAAAACAACTTCCAGGCCCCATTGGGAAAATCGCGCCAAATGACCAAAAAGTCGCCAAGCTTGGCGACTTTTGGCGAAATATCGCCAAATTTGGCGCCAAAAATAAGTCCCCAAAAGTGAAGAGATCTAAGCTCTAGGACTAATATTTCTCGAGATTTCTAGAAGCCCATAGAAAAACATATGGGAAAGCGAAACCTCCGTATCTCCGGTTCTAATTGGCCGATTTTGATGCAACAAAAAGCAAAATTTATCTATTTGAAGCGTAGAATACGAATTTTAAACCATTTTAAGCCCCAGAGCAGCGGGTTGCCCCGAAAATTCGTAACATTGCCCCCTTCCCAAGGACTGCACGTCCCGGGCAGTACAATCCCTAGTTAGGAGGTCACACAGGTACCTACACTGTATAACACTTAACAAGATCTTAACAACATAATTCAAGCAAGTAATCAATAGCACAATAAGCAAATACACATTAATAAATAAATAATCATCATAATAAATAATTACACTGTAATAAGTAATCAATGTAATAACAAATACACATTAATAAAATCCAATATATTACAAATATGCACACTAAACACGGCGTAAGTGGTGAGAGAAAGAGAGTTGAAGAAAGAGGAAGAGAAGAGAAAGACAGGAAAGAAATGAGAGATGAAAGAAAAGAGGAATTACGCCATAGTGACCATGGTCTGAGCTAATTACAACAGCGGTAGATGGCTAGCCGATCGTAATGTACAACTCTTGGCTTCGAGTTTGGTGACTTACGAATCCGTACGATGACGTCATTCAGCCGGTTTAGGACTGTGTAAGGACCGTCCCACGGCGATTGCAGCTTGGGAGACAGGCCTTTCCGTCGAGTAGGATTCCATAGCCAAACTTTGTCACCTGCGTTGAACTCGTGTCCCGTAGCCTTCGTGTCGTAGCGAGTCTTCATCTTTTCCGTGTTCAGGTTGATCCGCTCCCGAGCAAAATGATGTACATCTTCAAACCGTGCCCGAAGGTTTTCCACGTACTCCTCTGGCGATGAAGGCGCATCTGGAGGGCGGCCGAACACTAGATCGGCGGGAAGACGAAGATCTCTGCCGAACAGCATCTGGGAAGGTGTGAAGCCGGTAGTCTCATGGACGGCACTTCTATAGGCCAGCAGGAACAGGGGGAGTTTCTTGTCCCAGTCCTCTTGATTCCTAGATACCAGGAGCGAGAGGTTGTTCAAAATTGTACGATTGAACCTCTCCACCATGGCGTCGGACTGTGGGTGTAAAGGCGTAGTCTGGGTTTTGTCCATTCCGAGAAGTTGGCATAGTCCTTTAAAGACTGCAGAGGTAAAGTTCGTTCCTTGGTCGGAATGAAGTTGCAGAGGGGTTCCATATCTGGAAATCCATTCTTGCACCAGTACCTCTGCTACGGTCGTAGCTTCTTGATCGGGAATAGGAAACGCTTCGGGCCATTTAGAGAAGTAGTCAATGACAACTAGGATGTATTTGTTGCCATCCGAAGTTCGCGGAAGAGGTCCCAGGATGTCGAGGGCAATCCTCTCAAAAGGCGCTCCTACATTATAACGATGTAGTCTTCCACGGCTTCGTTTCTTCGGGCCTTTACGGGCGGCACAGGCGTCACAAGCTTGACACCACTTTTCGACGTCGCCTCGAGCCCTAACCCAGTAGAAGCGCTCGCGAACTTTCTGCAGGGTCTTCATTATGCCAAAATGGCCCCCAGTTAAGCCATTATGAAGTTCTTCTAGAACCTTCGGAATCCTCGAGCTAGGGAGTACTAACTGCCATCGAG